>VZTL01006666.1:15179-38224 GCA_013400535.1 Scopus umbretta | reverse complement strand
GTTGGGCTCCTGGGCTGGGCATGGAGGGTGGCACGTGTCTGATTGTATGGGTATGGTTGTGCTTTTGCAAATTGTTGGGTATGCAACTTAGAGGACTTAGCCATAAAACTAAATTGCACTCAAGAAATCAGACATCAGTCTGCATGAACTGTACCAACAAATGGTCCTCGCCCCAGGCTGAACACTGAACATGCTGAGATTCTTCTACAGTCAGAAAAAGCAAGAACAAGAAAAAAGCAGGAGTCCTTTACGTGGAGGCAAAAACACTCTTCAGATAAAATTTTCTTAAGTGTTTGTGCAAACCAGCAGTCTGGTTTGAATGAGCAGGGTTTCAAATGCTATTTAACTTAAACTCTCTTCCACTGCGAAAAAAACCAAACAGTGGTATTGCAACCAACATACTCATGTGTTATTAAATAATTGTAAGGTGGAGGTGGGAGCTCCAGGACGTGGGTGAAAGAAAAATCATGTAGATTGCCTAGATTACAGAGACAAAGAGTAAAAAAATGAGAAAACCCAAGCACAGAAAGCTCTAACAGTGGCAATGTGATTAACACCATGACTGTACCGGATCGAGCATGAAGCAGTCCACTCCTTGCCCTGTGGAGAGGGCGACCAGCGTAGCACTGCCATACAAGGCATAGCCTGCAGCAACAATATTGCGTCCGGGTTGCAAAGCATCTTTTTCAGAGGGCTCACCATCTGTTTCCTGAGAAAAAAATTACCATTGGACTGAAGGTTAAATTCTTATAAGAAACAATAAAAACAACACTTCAATAATAACGTGAGACAGATTTCCTTTTTGCGTCCACACAGGCCGTTGAAGCAACCAAAACAGAGATTGTTCCCGCTAGTTCAGGACGAGTTTGGTACACGTACATGTGCGTGCTAGGACAGGACTTTGAGAGTTTGTTGTTTTATACGTGTCATGCAATCAATATGATACCTGCAAAAAAGCTGATACCGTAGCACTACAGCCCAGTCTATTAATTCAAGATCATCAGAAATCTGAGACAGAACAGAGAGACTAATTTTCTGTAAATGTAAACATAAGCTGTCATACTGACACCCCTCAGAGGGAATAACTGTGAGGTGAACGCAGTAATTAACTTTACAGACAAATTTCTTCCAGTAATGCAGAATTAAAGGGTACATGCTGCAACATGATGGACACAAGATTATGCAGTCGTCTCTGTTGGTGAAGAGATGGATAACTGAAATGATATAAATGTTCATATTACATATAAAATAACATGCATTTACATATGTAATGTGTGCGTGTGCAGGTATGCACATTTAAGTCTACATAGAACATTCATGTGGCAATTTACTTGAGTCTTTTAATCAATTTCTGACACTCATATTTTGATTTAGCACTTTGGTTATCACTAAACAGCAATAGCTCAAGCAGACCTGGTGCAACTACGTCGAGCTAGCTCTGGGGGTGTGCCTCAGCCACAACTTCCAAGAGTTTGACTGGTGGGGTAAGAAAGGAGAACAGGCAAGAGTACTTGGGAAGGGAGGGAAGAGTATTCCAGACTTCACCTCCTGGGACTACAAAACGGGTAGGGAATGCTTGATATTAATGTTTCTTTAAAAGCTCGTTGGTTGTGGTGGGTCTTCTGTGGATGTTTTGATGGTGGTTCAGGAGGAATTAAAATGAGATTCCCTTCAGATCCTTTCTTCAGGCCCTGGTTTAGCATTTTATTGTTCCAAACTCAGACAATTTATCAGTGATTGCATGGGCTTAATTAGATTGCATAGCAGCTGAATAGAAATAGCAGGCCTAGACCAAAATATCTGGTTAAAAAAATAAAAATCAGTGGAGACTGTTTTGTGTAGGAAATAAAATATTTCATGAATACTGAGTAAATTCTTTGAAAAATCAATAATGCCTTCCACAGATATTTTCCAAAGGAAGGCACCTGTCTTCCAACAAACAGGGAAATTCTCTGCTGTTTCCCATGGCATGGAGCTCTCAGGGTGCTCATCAGGGTCCTCGCAAGGTAGAAGGCTAAGGGTAACCTGGGGATCCCATTCATCATTTTATGCCAACATCTAGAGGAAAACTGAGATGTGGGACACCAAACCTACATCTTTCATGGCCTGTGAAGACAGTAATTCCACATAAAAATGTTTTAATTTTCAGCTGAAATGTTTTGTTACTTTTGCTTACAGTTTTTAGCTGTATTTTGCTCCAAACTTTTTATTATTGTTATTTTGGCAAGCTCTCCTGTGGAAAAAAAATCCAGTTGCCAACCAGCTCTTCATGGGAGTTGACATACAACATGTACAAATACATCTGGTACACAGTCTCTTGGAATTATTCTATGTCAAGGTGCTTATTTGGAGAGGTTATAATGCACATAAGGAAGGAAGACTAGTTAAACCCCTTATTTGTGTATTCCAGAGCTTTGAATACTGACTACTAGTGGCTAATCCTTTGCTAAACAATCTTTTACCGAACCAACTATTATACCCTACATAGCATCTCTCTTTCAAAAATATATCCCCAGGGCACATACATGTCAACATCAAAAGCAATGGTTGTCTATAGTAGACTAATTATTTGCAACATTAAATGCAGAATTAAACATACATTTAGACCACTAGTTGCAAACATGTTATGATTCTCCTAGCTTTCGTATGCTTTCCTCATTAAAGAAAAATGAATTTTGTATAAATGCAGGAAAGAGGTTTGTTTTATAGAACACAGTGTATATACAGTATACGTAGCTGCCAGTTACATATGAAATTGATTTAAAATATATTTTTCTGAGATGAGCTTTTCAGTCCTATCTCTTAAATGCATTTTTTGTGTTTATATGGCTAAGAAACCACATACTTGTCGACTATTCTGAAAAAACAGAGGAAGTCCTCCTTTGGGACATGGACAGTTGGCCACAATTCACTTGTTTTTCCATCCTTATTCACAACTGTGTTTCTAAGAGCCAGCTTCCAAAAGGAAGGAAAAAACCCCAATCTCAAAAAAACATTTGCAGAGCTTGTTCAGAGAATGTAAAAAAGCTAGAGATCAGCTGATATTTCATTGTTAGGACTGCAGGAGTTTTGTGCTGCCAAGTACCATGTATTGTGAAACAAACCAGAGAATTAAGCTGGCTGGTAGACCCTGATAGCTGCTGAATATTTTCACTTCTTTCTGGTGCACAGATGGATTTCCTTTCTATTATATTTTGACTATGAGCGGGCGGTAGTGAAATCTCTTTAGAAGTCTTTATGCAAAGCACTGAAATAGGCAAAGGGACTGCAGAGAAGCTCTGACAAACGTTGACAGAGTTACGTTGGGTCATTGTTGGTGTGAAGCAGATAAAACAAGGTCCACAGAGCCTGGCTATAGGGGTACCCTCAGGTGATAGCTGAGACTGAAAATCTTTGCATGTATGATTTGCCCACATCATATGAAGCACTGAAGCATATCACTCATCAGCACTAGGAGCAGCTTTGGGAGGACTTGGTTTCCATCCAGGTCTCCGCTTGTATCACATATTTCATGAGTAACCTTTGCGTTTGCCCTGAATTCTTACACCTTCTCTGTGAGTGATGACATGGAAGGGAGGACATTGTCCTCATGACAGTGAAGGGGGGATAAAATACATTTGAGGCACTGGGCAACATTACCCAGAAACTAAAACCAGAATGAAACAAAGCAGCAGAGTTTCACAGCATATATGTGGAGTTGTAGATTCAGCTCAGTGGTATGAAAAATTGGGAGGAATCCAAGAAAAAAATACTTATTGTCACCACATCCTGACACTCCAGCAGCTGAGAGCCCATCAGCAGCAGTGACTGTCAAGGTCCTATCCCTTATTCTGGTTTCTGCTGATTCAGAAAGGCTCCTCCCTCAGCCCCAATTTTCTGCTGTTTCTGGTGTTTTTAACAATATCCCCCATGCTTCAGAAAGTAAAAGCCAGGTGGAAAATTAAATAAACCTAAGATGGTATATATTTCCCAGCAGTTTTCTCTAAGAAACTGATGCAGTGCTTTTCTGGCAGGAGGCAATGGTACCTGCTGTCACCATGGTGGCTCTGGATCGGGAGCAGCCAGAGAACCATTTTCAGGTTTGAAATGTATTGGCCAAGTCTGGCCTTTATAGAAAAGTGCTGATTATCTTTTTTTCCTAAAATGAGGCAAATATTTCAGTTCTGGATGGCATGCCTTTGGAAACGAAGTTAAGGTGCTGACATGGTGAGAAAACCAGTCATGCAATCATCTGAGAATTGGAAAGTACCAAATGTCACACAGGTGCTATGGATCATCCTTTGGAATAACAACTGTTCTAGCTTTTCCAAAATGCTATTCATGAACCCTAAATGGCTTAAAATTATAATTTTTTTCTTAAGTGATTTTCATCCACTGGTATAAACATCTCACTTTTATTCCTTTCACACTACACTTCACTTACAATCAATAAAGCTCTTATTATTATTTCATTATTTCAAAAGGTTTGAAGTTAATAGCATTTGAAGTTAATAGCGTTGCTATGAAATTGTCTTGTCTGAGAGGAAGGTGCCTTAATTAACATGTACTCTGGAATTAGCATTTTAATGGAAAGAATTAAGCAAGTGAAAGTCTGTAAATTCAACATTGTTTCTAACTTTCCAGGGAAAATTGACAAGTTGTTCTTGTAATTGACAAACTGTGCTTCATCCTAGCAGCAGGGTTTTCATTTAGGTATGAAGCATTTGTACAGCACAATGTAATTTTCTTATGAAACGCTGAAGGGTATCCACCCACATGAAAACCAGTAACTTAGAAACAGTACTTACAACAAATATGTTAATATATACTAGAATGACAACAACTATGGAAAGATCAGAAGATGAATTGAAAACTTGAACATTTGGGAATGACATGAGTTCTTTGGGTAATGTTTCTACTCTGAAGAAGAATCCTAGGGAAGACTGGGCAGTACGTAGTCTTTACACACATTAACAAGTGAGTTAAAGATGGTAGAGAAATCTAATCTCTGTTTCAACCTGCTAAGCTATATTAATCACACTGAGCACTTGCCTTTATAGTTACTCAGAGTAACCTAACACAACACTTCTAAACAGAAAGCTAGTGTTTAGTATTTGTAACATGGTGCTTACCACCTTTAAGAATAGCGGACAACACAGCTGTTGCCTACGGTAAATGTTGGGAGGTGCTGTAGTTTTTTAGGCTATCTTTAGAGACATAAATGAAAAGGGTGGGGGTCCCTTTGCTCACCATAAGAGCACATGATGTGGATTACATCCATACAGCTAAGCACTCTTCCCTGCAAAAAGCAAGGTGGTAGATGGTACTGGAGGTAGTCCCTGGGCTGCTCTTTCCACAATCCATACCCAGGCATCATCTCAGTGTTGTCTGGCCTGGGCTGTGTCTGTGATGGGGGTTTGCACTAACCATTAACAGTGTGGACAGCCATATGCCAGCACTTGGCTTGTGCCATGACCCTGCTGACATTGTGCCATAACTGTTTGGTTTACTAGTAGATGCATATTCTCAACAGTGATAATTAGTGTATCACCTACCAGAAATGTAAAAAATGAGGACTAGCCAGTTGAAAATCATGAGTTAAAAGATGAGAGTGGACTTTAAGAATGTATCTTCATATGTCTGAAGTATAGTGTCTGAATCTGCAAAGTCTTCTTTCCAGTCACAAGTACTGTTAATGTTACTTCACAATAGTGGTGGCTGAGGGTCTCCCATAGTCATATGACTGTGAGCTCAGCCTTTGGAAAAAACACCAACTGCTGGGAGATTAGCAATCAAATCACAAGACTTGGCATGACTCTAACTATTAATGTTTGTTAATTGGCTGCACAGTTGCTGTTCTGTGCAGCCCTATGGGAGCAGACATGCTGGCAGGGCTCTGGTGGCTGTAGGTGATTGCTTCCTTCAGCCTCAGGTGGCCTCCATCGTTAGCATGCTTATAAACCCCCATCTGTAACAGGCATAGCAGCTTGCACTAGGAGGCTCCTGCATTGCTAACTGTGATACAGCCCAGGCAGTGACTGTCAGTCCTCCCCAGTCATTATCCAGGAAGACAAATACTGTAATTCCTAGGCACTGTAACACCCCTCAGCTCTCCTGCAGTGAGTAAAGCCTCGCTGAAGGAGCTAACCTGGTGCACGATGGTGAGAGGGCTCTATTTAAGTGTATATGTATCTGGAGGAGGGAAGTGCTGCCACCTAACAATTTCATGGGGCCGAGTGTCGCCTTCTTGGGAATTCAGGCAGCATTTTAGTATACATGAATCTTAAATGTTTACCTCTTCTACTCTTCCTAAGGCTCTGTTAATCCCAAAGACACTTAAAGGACCTAGGAAAGAAACTAAGCAAGTTGGTATACCCAAGATATTTTGCTTTTACCAAATGAACCGTGTCATGTGTGCTTCGTTCCTCCTCTTACCTTTTTGTAGATAGCAAATATTGTTCCTATTGGTGCCAAGCAGTCTATATTGGACGAGCCATCAAGGGGGTCAAAGCACACCACATATTTACCCTAAAACAGAAGTGGCAAGGGAAGCATTAAACGATATGCAGTCTTGCACTATTATTTCCTTTTACTTGACAAACCCCATGTTTTCATGGCTGCGTTTAGCCATCCAAGCACGCCTGCCACCAGCTTGTCAGAAAAGGCTGCACTG
This sequence comes from Scopus umbretta, assembly GCA_013400535.1. Taxonomy (NCBI): domain Eukaryota; kingdom Metazoa; phylum Chordata; class Aves; order Pelecaniformes; family Scopidae; genus Scopus; species Scopus umbretta. Next base: position 31,572 of record VZTL01006666.1, on the reverse strand, counting down.
TTGATCCAGCTGGCCCTGCAGCACAACACCCACTCCCTGCAGGGTCTGCCAGAGAAGTAGGAGAGGGCATGTATCTGCTCAGACAGCACAAAATCTGGAGATAGAAAGGAGCAGTCCTCTGCTGCTAAGCAATGCAGGAAATCACTCGAAACCAGGGAGCGCCTCATTCTGGAAGCAAGCATCTTCCTCGAGTGAATAGGTTTTGTTTTGTTACGTTTTGTCCTGCACAAAAGGATTTGCCTGTGATGTGAGGTTTGAGGGTAAGAAAGCAGAAAGAAAACATCTTGGGGAAAGGGTAGGTTACATCAGCATGAGCCGTATCTTACTGCAACAGGATCCCCTCCTGGGGGAAGCCTGATGAAGCAGTCAGATGTTTCCTCTGGCCATGTAACGCAATACCCAGTTCTGCAGTCTCTCATCTCATTTTATCTTGCCTAGATATTAATGTAATCTAAAACCGTTAAAACCGGTGGTCAGGGAATGTAATGGTACGCTTACACCTGGGAGATGGGGGCGTGTTAACAAACTCCAAAACAGTTATTCTCCCCCCTTCACAAAACTTTAATAATAATTTTACCCTCTGCAGATCTTTTAGCTATTGAAACCATGCCATCCACCACAGTTATTAATCCAAACAATGCAGTAATGGTGGAAATTTTCTAAATTCCCCGGGAAGGGCTGGTTTTGGGGCCAGGCTGAGGTTTCATACATGAAACAAGAGTGCCACCTGCTGCTGCCTGAGCCGATAACCCCCTGAAGGCAGGAGCTGCACAGACCCGCTTGTCTTTCGGGGTGATGATGGCCTCCTTGTTCTCCTCCGTCACCAGGACACAGGTGCTGTAGGAGGACTGGAGCATGTTAATCACCAGGGAGTTGGATAATACATCCAGCTTCTTCACTTCATCACCGGTCACATTCACAGTGCCAGCTATACCAAACCTAAAGAAAAGTAAAAACACCAAGAAACCTGAGGGAGGACAAAGTTACAGGTTTGTAGGAAAAAAAAAAAAAAAAGTCAGGATGGCTCCTTCCTCTCATCTTCCCACACCTCGAACCTTTGGGTTAAACTGCTAAGGTGCATTAGGAGATGGTTGCCACTGATAGAAAATAAAAGCGTGCATGAGAAAGGGCAATAGCATCATTTGGGGGCATTACCTGGGTCATTTTGCTCCTGCTTGGATGTTCTGCAGGCCAGGAGCAGACCCACAGCCAGGGCAGTGGGTGCCAGGCTTCCCCAGCAGCCCCACGAAGCAGGTGGCAGCAGCTTTGAGGAAGGAGAAAGGGCCATTAGCATCTGCATTATTTTTTGCCACTGGCTGCTCAGAGCTCTGGGATGGTCCTTTAACCCATGTCCACTCAGTCCCCAGCCATCCCAAAATTGGAAGCTGTAAAGACACCCCCAGATAATTCCCCAGGCTGAACTGTATCTCAGGATCAAGGTCTGTTTTATTTGGTGATTCTCGGCTGAGTTAAGATGATGCTTCCCTTCCCTATCCTGATTTTCGTAATACACTAATGTTGTAATATATAGTAGTGTATATATGTCTGAGATTTGCAGTTGAGGAAGCACTGTATAGACCTAATGTGTGTGGTCTGGGCATGTTAGAAGTATAAGGAATCATACAGAGAACAGATACAGCATTTTTATTCATTGTGGGGACAGAAAGCAGGGGAAAAGGGTCAACTAATTCGTCCCTAGGATGTTGGTCAGCAGCAGGTCTTAGCTGGGGGCCGGGGTAGGTCTTTCAAAGCTGCCTGAGCTTTTCGGAAGTATTGAACATTTTGGGCACTCTATCTTGGAGTGCCAAGTTTGAGACATGGGAAAGGACCATGATTTTCAAGGAATGCTAAGCACCCATTCTCCAGTTAGTGTGTTTTCAGGCACATTCTCAGCTCAAGTCTATGGCTTGGAAAAAGTTCTCCTTTGCTTTCAAACGGCAAATTTATTAAAGATTCATGCTGAGCTCTTTAACATTAAAGAAGTCACGTCACAGTCTCCTGTCTGGAGGGACTAGAAAAATCAGAGCTCTCTAACTTCACAAATGCAGATGGATGCAAGCCAGTCACCGTGGTTGAGTTTGCCATGGGAATTTCTGAAAATTCATGGCTAATTGCAGTACTCTGAATGGTGCAAGTTACTAATTTTTGTGTTTGGATACTTTAGATATTTCTGGTTCATCACACGAAACTTTTGTTTATAAGAAGAGACATTTGCTCCTTAACATAATGGATGTTTTCCTTCTGAAGGGAAAATTCATCTAGCACAGTAGCCGTGTGTCCTGTAGGCTAGGTGGCTGTTCCACCTCTAGTCTACCAAACCGAGGTTCTTGCCACTTACTAAAGACTTCAGAGGTTGCATATTGAAAGATAAAAATGACATAAAAGCAACTGTTCCTCTAAGTCAGGGAAGCAAAACAGCTCAGCTTCACCTAGTAAGTACAGAGACAAAGTACAGTTTAACAGTTAGGGCATAGGAGCCTGAGGCTGCTGTTAACTTTGAGTATGTCTCATGTCCTCTCTACGTGTTACGGTCCACACCTGTAAAGTGAGGCTGATAGGACTGAGACACTGAATTCATGATTTGCAAAGATCATTGAGGACTTTGACCAAACATTCAACAGAAAGCACAAAAAACCCTAGGGTGTCATACATTTTGGTGTTTCCACAGGGGAAAAAAAAAAAAAAAAGAACAAATGTGTCTTTCTTACAGAAATATATTCCCTGTCTTTTTTATGCATATGTGCATATGTCCATACACAGGCATGTACAGAAACACGTATTTCAATACATAACAAAACCTGTATATTTTAAATGCATAATTTTATTAGCACCCTCCAGGTCTCTGAACTCCTTCGGATAGATCACCATTAAAAGAATGACACTGATGTCTATTTCATCTGGCTGTGTGAGGAAGAGCTCTGTTCATTCCAGGCTTTGCTAAGGCAATTCTTTATTCCATTTGCTAAACTACTTGATGCCACATTGTTATGTTTGTTTTTCATATAGGGCCTTTTAAGACTACCCACCTGTAACCCTGATACTACTTGAGGAAGGAAGGGGAAATGTACTCATGCATGGCAGCATATGGCATTTTTCACAGGGCTGTTGCTTTAGACCATTACTTATAGTGCAGCTAGGCAGAACATCAGCTTCCCAAGATATGCCAAGCCCTGATTTGCACAGCTCAGCACTGGGTTTGGATGTTAGCAGAAAATATCACAATATGATATCCTGCATTAAAAATAACATGGTGTGATATTCTGCAAATTCACAGTAGATTTAAAAGTAAATCAACATCAACATTTACAGGGGATAACGAAGTGAGCAGTCATTGAAGTCTTGAATTACATTTTATAGTAAAATATTACAGAACAGCAGTTAGTCTAAATGTCTATCTTGCTCCCAATATTAAAATACTCCAGAAAGAGAAATCTCCCGCTTCCCACTCTTGATAATCCAGGCTCTGACCTCATGCCTACAGTCACTTGGCTTGAAAAAAGACACTTCCAATGTACTTATGAATCCCTGCCCTCTCCCCAGCCTTACTGTGCAAGCAGCTGTCTCTCTACCTCCTCCTCCTCCCCACATTGCTAGGTAGGACTCACATGTGTGCAAGGCCTGCCTTTCTGACTGCGGAGGAAATGGCCTTTATGGCAGTCAGCATGGAGTTGAGCAGCTGTGTCAGCTCCCCTGTCGCTCCTTTAACGCGGCGTCCCTTCTCCATAACAAATCGCGTGAGCGTCAGCATATCCGTTTCGAAGGGGGTTTTGTCGGACATTTTTGCTGGGTACCAGAGTCGCTATCTTCTCGGCTGGAGGAGACACTTTCTTGCCGTGTTGAGGTCCTGGGTAGCTGTTTTATTTTGAGGCGAAGCTGTTGGCTGCGTTGCTGGTCAGAGTTTATTAAGATATTTCCGAGGCCATGTGATTGAGTGCTCAGAATAACTGCACCCCAGGCTGGCTCCACAGCTCCTCTAGGTTTCAGGAAAGGAGCCTGAGACAGGACTACAGCTGAGCAACCACTGCTCAGCTGCCCTCCCCACACACTGAAATTAGTGATGTGCAGACGTAGTCACGTATTCTAATTGTGCGTTATACTGCTTACAATGCAAAACTCTCACTGGCTGCTTAGCTGGAAACTGCTTTCCTATAGCTGCCACTCAGCAACAAGCTCAGCATAGCCAGGGAGAAGCACACAATTTGCAAGATACAAGAAATGAAGGCACAGGGCATCAGTAACCGTGTATGCCATAGTGCGCCGTGGCAGAGGATGCACCACACGGTGACTCCAGACAGTGAAGTTGCCTTCCAGTATCACCTTAATCCCTGCTTGTTCACCCCCTTTTGGCCTCCTTCGTAGAGGAGGGTTTTGAAGGTGTATGGTACATCCCAGGGGAATCAACAGGAGATGCAGGGTGCATCTAGACATGCATTTATTAAAGACATTTTACGTTTCTAGTTGGTCTGCTGCAATCCCATTTTAATGACATCATTCCTAGTCTGGGCTACTTGTAGTATCATAGGGCTTGCATGAATGAGAAGAACTGGAAAGCTGTGGCTTGACTGGTTACAAAGTAATTATGCCTTCAATAACTTACAAATTAAGCTTATCTGATTTAAGCATGTCATAACTCACAAAACGAAATCTGTGAGTTGGATTTGTCATTGTAGCGCAACATGTAAATATAGGTATGTTCAAGTTTGCCATTATACTGCCAGTAATTCCTTACAGGCAATATACTTGGATCATGTGATGCTAACGTGAAGGTAGAGAGAAATGTCAGTGAACTAGGTGCATGCTACCTGGAACAATGGAATTGTGGATTTTAATCACAGCACTATCTTCCCACTCAGATAAGGCAGTAAGAACAATTATATGTTGTAGCCTTCATTGTACTTATTAGCCGCACTCTCTTATTTTTAAGCAGAACATCTGGAAAGCCCACAAAGCAAAACAAGCAAATCTGGAATCAAAGAGGAAAAGTTTAATTGAGTTTCATTGTTATCATTCATTTAACCCAAATTACTGTGCTAAAATCATGCCAGGAAGACAGAAACAAAATTCAGTAACGAAATATGTACCTAGCTTTGTTTTTGTTAATGGGAACTGTAGCTGTAGGCAACGATTTTTGATTTCTCTTTGCATTCTTTTTCTCATCTTTAGCTTTACTGGGGATTTTCCTAAAAGTGTCTCTTCACCTATGAACAATACATTGCTTGGAGATTTGTAAAGGAATTTGAATGCTAAGGTTTTCTAATTTGAAGCCGGCCTCAAGCAAAGGTCTGCAGAGACTGACAGCACTGAACGCTAGCAAGTGTAGTCAACTTGCTAGTTACTGGCAAGAAAGACAGAGGTCAGTGCTGCTTGCGTCCCGTGTGCTTAGCTTTGGGGATGTTTTTCAAGTCTCATTCTAAGGAGGAAGAAGCACTGGCAAGCAGAGCTCCTCAGGTGGAGCCACAGGCAGATTTTGCACTATAACCTCTAAAGCAATGATGGAATAAGGAGGTGATCTTGAAGATTTGTTTCTTACTTTTCTACCACTGTGATCTGGTTAAAAGTATACGATACCGCTCACAACATGGCATGAATATTCCAGAGCACTTTTTGCCAGGTTAGGAGACTTTCTTTCTTTCTTTCCTTGACCAGACTTATGTACAAAAACAAAGTATAACATATTTGGGGAGCTCTGGCATAGGACATGCTGCTATTAATATGAGAAGGGGATAGGGTTCACATTATACATGCAAACAGATATGCTGGCTTAAAGTGCAGCCATTACATTCTGCACGTTACTTCATCATCACGGCAGTTGTCAGCCTGACCAGTATTAAAACGCTTTTAATGCAAAATCTCTGCTGTGTAGCTAGAATACCATCGGGATACCAAATCAATTCAGCAAATAAGAAATGGGGTGGGGGGGTTGGTCTATGGCTTCTAACATTTGTCAAAACATCACATGCAGACCTTCTTTACTCTTGATTCCAAGTGATCTTTTACACTGGTCAAAAAGACAAAGTGCAGATCATCGTCTAACAGAAAGTTTGTTTTGGAGTTAGTGTTTCAAAGGGTGTTCTCAGAGCCAAGAAGTCCATTATTTGCCTGGGGTTTTATTTGTTTTTTTTGTTTGTTTGTTTTTTTTTAACTGAAAAATCCCCAAATGCTTTTTACGAGTACTGGCTACTTTCTAGTATGTATAAAGCACAATGCTTTGACCTGCTGCTCAAATAACACTCCCTCAAAAAGAATTTAACTTACACTAATATGTAAAGAACACAGAGTCTACACCCAAGCTTTCCAGAAATATTGCAGCCAACAGAGGAGCAAGAAGAGAAATTATAAAACTTGGATAAATGCACAAGACTGGTTTGCATAAAAACTTTACCCTGTTTTGATAAATACTGTGATCCCACTGAATGATAAAAACCTGAATGGTTAAACTGAGTAATCCATATAAGTAATTACTATGTAATGGGGGCTGAGAAATCAGATTGTTTCAAAAACGTGTGAAAAAACCTGAGAACTGCTCAGTAAGATGGCTTGGAACACCATAGAAAGGTTAAAAAAATAAACACCTCAATCTGTCAGATCTGTGGGAGATTTGCCCTCTAATATAAAGATTACACAAGAGCGCTCGGGGGCGATACACACTTCCACTGGCACGCAGGCTAGCCCCGTGCCTTAAAGGTGAGGCCTCTTCTAACTGATTTGAAATGTTAAGTCGCTTGGATGGCGCCGGCTGAAATTAGAGCCAGAGACCTTTCACCAAATGCCACAGTTCAGCCCCTGAGCGGGGCAGTGGGTAGTATTGCGACGGGGGCTGAAGGTGGATGCTTGTGACAAACTGAGGCTCTCGCCCCGTGGCCATGCACAGGGCCAGCTCTGCAAGGGGCTGCAGAGGGAGGCTGCTGAATAGTTCTCCCCACCGGTGGCTACATGGGGATGCCATTCAAATGTGGGCTTACGTGTCGCAGATAGAAAGGAAAAACCTGGCTCACAATGTGAAAAATGAGGGGTATAAAATGTCAGCCTACAGGCAAAACCGAAACACTGGAAACTGACCTAGCAAACATGGGCAGTATTGCCTTTCCTTCTATAACCTTTACTTGGTGCCAGTTTGGCGTCTTAAAAATAGATATATGCAGCCCGGGGATTCCTGAAAAGGTTGAGGGTGGCGTACAGCTGAGGAATTACTATAACTAGACAAAAATGGCCGCTGTGGATACTGTCTGTCAAGTTGTGCCAACAGACTAGTGAGGCACTGTAGTCCAAACTGATATATGGGAAGCCACAAAAAAGCTCTAAGGACTTCCAACTGTACCCTGCTTAGTGTTTTGAATAAAAAAATGTGTCCAGCTATGGCTCTGGGGACAGGCCAAATTAAAAACTTAAGGATCTAAAAATGTTGTGCACAAAACAACAGTCATGCACTTTCCTCTACGAGCAGTATCCAGAACCTCAGAGAGGTTTAGCGTCCTCCTCAGCGTGCTGCCGGCTGTAGCTGATTTAGTGAGCTTGGAGCCTTTTAAAGTGCTATGGGGTATGTGCCAGAGCCAGCAAATAAGGAAATGCTGAGATAGGAACATGCAGTTCCTTCAGAAAGTTTTTCCATGTGTGAGGTAGGCATCTCCACCCGCTCCTGGCAGCTTCACTCCTCATCAAAAACTGAGAGGCACTTGCTGTTTCTTTTGACATCCTAATGAAAAGACAAAATAGATGCAAGGATTGCATTTTTTTTCCTTTTACAAAAGTGAGAGCACGGCCATACCCCAGTGGTCAGGTTGCTCACATGAAGGGACAGAAGCAGCAGCACTGGTCCTAACACAAGAAAAAGCAGCCTGTGAAGAAAAGCCCAGGCCACAGGAGTCCCTGAGCACACAGCTGTTCCACTCACTGTCTGGTCACATGAAGTCCTCTCCCATGTCATGGCACAGCGCTCACAGGTTGGGGTAGTAAACCCTTTATTTCCAGGCTGGTCCCCAGACTGGCAACAAGTATACCCCGCTGGGAGATGTGGGTTTGAGTTATCTCCCAGAGGGGAATTAATCAGATATTAGACAGTGTACTGCATGGTCGCTATTTGTGGGGTGCCTGATTTTGCAGGTGCATATCAGGCGAAGTATATAAGCCCGCATCTGCTCCTTTCCCAGAGCAGAGTTTGGTCTACGGAGGAGCCCGATCCTGTGCCAGGCCAGAGTTAGGCGCTCACAGCGTGAAAAGCGGGAGCACAAGCAGAACGAGAGCTCTGTAGTGATTTCCAGGACTGTCCAAATCCTTCGAGGGCTCAGGTCCCTGAAAGCCCTGTCTTCACTAACAAAGCCTCATTAGAAATAGCATTTTCAGCAGCAACTAGGCCATTCAGTGCCTGCCAGAAACACCTTGTCCCCTACCACTTAGGAGAGCAGGTGTATATATACACCCATCAAAGGTTTGCCAGCATGCCTCCAAATGCCCCAAATGCAACTTGTGTCAGAACAAGGGCCCCCAGGTTTTTCTGTGTGTGAGCCCTCATAGAGCGTGCCTTCACACTGTGGCCTCTAGGTTCCCCCACACTCTTTTCTTCTTTTTTTGCAAGAAGAACCAAGCTCAGACAGCCTATCTGCACTGGTGTATCCAAAATCCTCAGATGGGCAGGTATATAGCTCAATACACCCATAGACAGGGGCTCTCAGACCATGGCTTGAGTGAATGTTCAGGGTCACTCTACTCAATAGTGACATGCTCATGTCCCTTGGTTTGAGTTTGGCCAAGGTAAATGGACAGTGAGAAATATCAAAGATTCGCACATTTGGACTGATTCAAAAAGCTTGTGAGCCACGGCCGTAAACTGTAGCCAGACAGGTGGAGAGCCCATCTAGCTCCCAAGCACATACATCATGTTCCCAGCAGCATGCTCGGAATCAGCATATTAAATGTCAGTATGCTTTGTGGGGATCTTCGCAACTTACTTCTGCTTGCGCAGCAGAATCCTTTTCCATGGTAATGCACATTCCCAAAATAACACAAAGAACACCTGGTGGGGGTTGCTAGCAACACACAGGTTCATTTTTTCATCAAGCAAGCGGGTTAATTTTTGGCAAATAGAAGCCAGCTCACCAAAGCAGAATATCCAATTCAAAACCCACCTCCAAAACATCATTTTCCATCCTCATATAATTGGATCTGATAGAGAGTGCCAACTGGCAATATTAACAGTATGTGTCAGAATTAACATACGCTAACATACGTGTTTCACAAATGTTAGTTCTCAGTCAGAATAAGCCCAAACTGAAGTAGAGTGAGTAACTTCTGGGGCCTAGAAACAACATGTGAAGGTGTCCACACTAGCATTTGTGTTTATTGCCAAAGAACTAGAGACCGGTCTAGGAAAGGTCACTCACTGTAAGAGGCTGCTGAGTCTTCCCCACAAGATTTTTAGAAGGGGACAGAGTCGCATATTCTGGTGATAGCCTGTAGCTTATATGAGAAAGTTGAGTGTTCCCCTATTTATTGAATGAACACAGTAGTTCCTTGTAACACAGCGGCTTTTGTGTAATCACAAATGATAAATGAAAAAGCAAACACATTTTTCCCTTGCTTTTACTGTTAATGCTTCTTTTTGCTAAAAGAAAGGCGATCTTTTAGTGCCTTTCATTGCACAATGCAATTGCACAAGATTTCACTTAAAAAAAATCTTAGGAAAATATGGCTCATTTGCTCTTTTGCTACAGAGGTCAGACAGTTCAGTCTTGCAGTACTGCAGTGTGTTCTTTGGTTCATCTGCAAGGCATTTCTTCCCATCTGTACAGTGACTGCAGCAAGCTTTCTTTACTTAGCTGAATGCTTCTTGACTATCTCAAGGTATTCTTTCACATCATCAGGAGATCCCAAGACAACAGGCACTCTTTGGTGGATATCTTCAGGCACTATATCTAGTATTGCTTGATGCCCGGTTGTTGCTATTCCCCCAGCCTTCTCAATAACAAAAGCCATAGGATTGCATTCATAGAGCAGTCTCAGCTAGAAGACAAAAATCAAAATGGCAATGGTCAGCCCAGGCAATGCTGAGAATCATGAAATGTAAATATATTTGGCATTTGATTTAAAACCAATCAACACTCCAAGTACTCCATATTTCACATCAAGTTTCACTCAGGAATGAAATTGTGTGGATTTGTCCTTTAAACAAAACACAGTGAATACTGGATTTGCCCAATTTGAGTGCTTTCTCCATACCTCATGTTTGCCCTGTACTCTTTACACAGAGATAAAGCGCGTATGTAAGACACAACCTTTAGCAAGGCAGCAGACCACACAGGCCTTTGTGAAAAGAAAGAAAAATACTGGCCCTGAGCATGCCGTTAGACTTCTCTAATGAATAACTGCATCCTATCTGCAACCTGAAGCAATAATTTACAGACAATTACAAAACAGATGAAAGGTCTTTGCTGAATAAACAGTCCCCTTTTCATCCTGTAAGTGTGTGACCTTCCCTGAGTGTCGTCCCAGCAGAGGCAGCCAGGCATAGCTCCTCCAGATGAGGCAGTGTTAGCGAGCACAAGATGCAAGTGGTTTTCTCTTTGGCAGAGCTTCTCATAAGGGGCGCACTACATTTAGGCTTCTTACATACTAGCTTGTAATAGGAATCTCAGGGTGAGGTGGGTTGTTTCCTTTGTTATGTTTTGTTTGGCTGGGGCCAGCACAGTTTGGGCTGAGACGGTACAAAGGAGCGAGCCTGTTTGAACAGCACATCCCCCGGTATGTTTCATAATCTGAATATGTTTGGGGATAAAAAGATGTCAGCACAGTTGAAACAGGCTAGCAGTGGCCCTAAGATAGGAGTCTGACCACAGGTTGCTGTCAGTCGTGACGGTGTGCAAGGGATGCCCATACCCACACACCAGAGATGCAAGCTACGCCGTTACAAAAAAAATGTTCTGCAATCAAAATACTGATCTGTGATAGTGAAATATCTAGATAATGTAAAATTTTCTATAATTGGGCTTATTCAGGTTTACCTTTCCTTTGGGACTTTTGGAGTTAGCAGGATACAGAAAGATTCCTCCATACACCAGCGTGCGATGCACATCAGCCACCATAGATCCTATGTACCTCCCACCATATGGTGAACTGCCATCCTACAGAAAGATATTTAATTAAATGTAAATTTCAAGCACATCAGGGTAATCTTTTTTTTCTTCCCCCGCCCCCCTCTCTTAGTGGTCCTAACATCTAACTTCTCCATCTTGTGATTCATTGATAATATTCAAAGTAGTTTTGGAGAAAATTTCAGTTTCCTCCTCATTTTCTAATTGGGAAGACCCAACCCTACTTCTTCTACCCATTTTTGCCAACTTCTACAACTTTTTTTGGTATGAAAAATTTAATAATTGACTACTGACATTATTTCCTTATTATACTCCAGAGAGTACATTTTATTATCTAAATAAACAACACCTTAAGCCCGGCACGATGCCAGATGAAAACACCAGTCTTCATTCAAAGTAACATCAGGAATTCAAGAAGGGACATGAACACTTATCAATAGCCAATGTTCACACTTCACTGTCAACATAATGACTCCAGTGATGACAGGCGTAAGACATGAGAAGAGACATGATTTTTAGGGTCACTCCTCAGAGCTTCAGGCCTCCTGACACTAGGAAACTGCTTGACCACAAAGCGGACCCTGAAACTACACTAGCTTTTCAAGTCAGAGGCCCCCTCAGGACCCAGCTTGTGTTACCACTGAGCAGTGACCCACTGCCATCCCCACTCGGCTCTAAGTCTACTCGGGTGCTGCAGTGAGGAAGCAGCAATCTAACACATGTGGACCAAATTTCTTCATCACCAGATGAGACTTCCTCTCTACTTGACTACCAAACGCCCAGTTTTGCCTCCAGCGCCGTTACTCAGGCCCCCAGCCAGGAAGGAAGATTGGAAAAAAAAAAGAAAAAACAAAGAAAGAAAGAAAAAAAAAAGTATGAAAGAGGTACAGTGCAGTACTGAAGGATGCTGAAATATCTGGTCATGTCAACTTCTGGTCTAATTGTCAGTCCTACATGAAGATACATTTTAAATAGTCAAGAAAGGAGAACAAGCTCTGAACAGCGCATGAGGGAGTGACAATATAAAGTTGGAAATTACGAGCATTGCTTGTCATCAGAAAGTTTCTCTGAAACAGGATCTTTTACCTCAGGGAATTTCTTCTTTTTGAGATACTCTGTGACTGCAGGATCAAAGTATTTAGCATAGCCTTCATTGAGACTGTAGATATTTCCCTTCTTTTTGATTTTCACATCCCTGTCCACCAAAATGAATTCTCCAATTGCCTAACAATAAGAAAGAAAAGCAATTTGTTAACATTAATTTCTTACTTATTTACAAACCAAGGCAAAAATCAATCATACACACAATTTAGGAAAAATTTACTACAGCTGCCAATTTCTTTAATAATCAGTACCTACAAAAAAAGTGGTATTTGCAGTCTAAATGCGATGTGTTTTGTTTATCCATAAAACACAGACAGAGCGTGAATCCTGGGGTCATGCAAGCTTCTTCACACTACCATTCCCAGCTCTCTATCACTTTTCTATGCCAAAAAATGCTGTTGCCTGTAAATTTATTTAGCCCTCCACTCTTTTGCCGGACTTATAATAAAAGTACAGCTTGGAGGAGTCTGGAAACTGAGAGTGCCGGTTGAAGCAATGCATAAATGTCTTCAAATACCTGTAGATATTAATAAATTCCAGTTCGTCTTAGCTTGAGCTAAATGGAAGACTGGAGTCAAGAGAGCCAATCTCTGTAACCAGGGGCTGGTCAATTTAGTTTCCACTAAATTTCCAAGTTAGTGCTAAAAATAAACAAAATAACATGCACACATGCTCAAAGTTAAATCTGCTATCTGAATATAGACAAAAATGCATGCAGCTACTTAAGCTGTTACTTAACATGGAGCACCAAGTCATATTTTCTGCTGCTTGACCACTGCAGGTTCTAAAAATTTCATACTGGAAGGTGGCACAGCCTGACTAACTGGTTACAAAAGAATGTGTCACTAAAGCAAACTACTTTCTGCTATAATCAATATGACTTCTGTTTTAAAACTCATTTGGTCAATGCATGCTAGGACATCAAACGCACCGACACACGTCACTTACTCTTTTACACATCATGGTGGGATCTGAAAACACAGAAGAAGGTTAAATATTTCTGCTTCTCTGGTTTACTAAGGTCCTAGCATTAAGGAAAAGACAAACAAGTCTTAAAGGGCATTCTGCATTGCAGAAAACAGCTCATTTTTAATATCACATGATTTGGCACATGCTGTATATTTGCTTCACTGACTCAGCTGACTTCCCATTGTTGAATCACACATAGCACTGCTGCAGCGGGCAGGCAGAATGCAAAAATTTCTTGACGTTATTGCTGATGGGTTATTAAGTATACTTTGTTTCTCCATGTTAGCTTGAAAATTGCTCCTTTGCTTGATTTTTTGGGGGACAAACAGTCCTTACAGACAGTTACCTTGTTATTGCTAATAAAAAAACAAAGAAAGAGAAGACATTCTCACCGGATCCAGCATGAAACAGTTGACGCCTCCAGCAGAAGTGGCCAGCACCAGCATTGTGGCACTCCCATAGAGAGCATAACCAGCTGCAACAAGATTGCGCCCAGGTTGTAAAGCATCTTTCCCAGAAGGTTCATCAGGGGACACCTAGAATAAGAAGGAGCGTAGTCAACTCTACTTCATTTCTACAGTTGGTATATAACTGGACTCTCTGGGATAGGGACGGTCTTCTACTCCACATCCATGCATGAGATGGCGCAAATACTTCCATGATCCACAACTGAGATTCCTACTGGATACACTAATACAAATTATATGGAGGAGACAAACACATTGATCTAGAAATGCTCTTGTATAAGCCTGGTTGGAATGCAGGAAGCAGGAAAGGATTAAGGAGATAATAGAGAGCTGTGTACCTCCTTGTAAGTGATGACGAACACAGCTCAGAGGAAAACTCTGAGGCACAGTTGAAAAGCAAGCAATGAAACATGACTCATGGAGTTCACAGCTGATCAAAAGTACCTGGGATTTTTTCGTTTTCTCTTGCTTTGTACAAAAATGGAGTTGAAAATAGTTACTTTGGGATGTGTGACAACATACAAAAGAGGGGCAGCTGGGTGTGTTTTATCTGACTTACTTTTTCCCCCATCTCGTGACATGTAAGTCCGGTATTTCAAGCTCCTTCAGACAAGGTTTCTGCCTTTCAGCGTGAATTAGACACTTCAAATGCACATGCCATGTTTCAGCTCTGGTTTGTGTTTGAAGCCTGTCCTCAGGCTAACAGGACTATTAGTACAGAGAACAAGAAAACCTGAAAGCACATTCCCCAAGTAGTTGACAACCATGTGGTATTTTGTCTCAAAACAAATATTCATGAAATCTAAGCCCTGATTTGTTTGTAAGGGGTAATTCCTTTAGGTGGCTAATTAAGTATCAGCCAGGCTTCCAGGTACATACAGGTACTTTATCTTCTAAGAGAGTAATGCAAATCCCTCATAAATGTCTCATACATGTGTCTGTGAAATAGCAGATTTAACTTAAAGCTGGTCCTGAAAGTCTCTTTCACAAATAAGTTGTTAGATTTTATTAAGTCTTCATGTGCAATTATATTTCATCAAAAGGCACACAATAGTAGTTTTTACTGTCCTACATGAAAGCACTTTACCTTTCTATAGATGGCAAAGATGGTCCCAATGGAAACAAGGCAGTCAATGTTCGATGAACCATCTAGAGGATCTACGCAGACTATGTATTTACCCTAGGAAATACAAAAGAGGGAACAACTAGACTAGTGACATTATTTACCCAGTTTCCCCAAATAAAAATACTTCAGTAGGAAAGTTTTCTCAGAGTCTTTCGAACCCATATAAACTAAAAGACTTTTATAGATTATGAAGGAAGAGAATTAAAATGTTTGAAATTCTTTGGCCCAGATTTCATTCTTGATTACAACTGTGTGATTTGTGCCACAGCAGAAGCTGGGAAATCTTTCAAGTAAGCTACAGATGATGATATGGGAAAGGTGGAGTTTTCCTACACAAATTTTATATATATATATATAAAAGATAATACTTTTACATTATTAGTTTAGCTTCATCTATTTCATTAATGCCGAGACATTTTGGTAGACATCCTGCAATATCTACTATTCTCGTCTCTAACAAAATGGCTTTCTGAATTATAAGGAAGAAGACAAATGAAAAAGATTGGCCTTTTTCATGTAGAGCTTAAATTAGAGAGATTAAAAAGGCCGTTAGCACCTGACATTCATGAACTATACATTTCACTTCACTGCATGTTCTACTTTAAACTCCTTAATGAATCTCTGTGCTCTGAATGGACAGGTACTTAAAAATCTCCTTAGCCAGTCTGTGGTCTTATCCTGGCTTTTGGGGGTTCCCCTGCCAAAAAAAAAAGAATGGTCCCTGCCTATTGCTGTATTAATGATTCCTGTAGGTACTAAAATTCGCCAGTACAAGGAAAACAGCTGAATGAACTGTATCTTTTAAATAGCTTGTCTTCCCCTTATTTTATCCACAGTCACTTTAATGATCGTGTATAGCAACAGTAAGTGTTTATTTGCTTTTTATTTGATTTCACCCTGTATGCCAGGAACTTACTTAAGTCCAGCAATGCTCTACTCTGCAGGTTGGAATTCTGGTAAAAACACCATATTAGCTCTCATTTAGTTTAGAAAATCATTAACTCTGAGCCTCCCTCAGTAATCTCTGAGGATCTAAAATCATATTTGTTCAGATCTAAATCAATCTTTGTTCATCCAATGCCTATAAAATCAATTTTGAAGATTTCTCAACAGGGAGAGAAAAAGGGAACTGCTTTGACAAAGCAAACATTATTATAGTTTTAAAATTATGTTTTAGATGTTTGTTTTCACTAAATTTTTACTCAGACTTTTACATGATCACACAAAAATATTAGCTAGGCAAAAGGAACTATCACTCAACAAGTGCATATAGACTTGCAAATATAAATTGTAATAAATAATAAAAAAGTAAAAATTATTTTTGTTTCATGGTTGCTAAGTCTTTCATGGGCTTCAGGGAGAATTTGCCTGAATTAAAGAACTCAAGATTTGACCTGCACAGAACAGCTCCTCAGTGTCCTACTGACAAAGTTACTTTACAAAAAGGCTTGACTGATTCAGAGCATAGTTCTAGGTGGCATAAACAAGAAATAAGTTTCCTCCACAATTAGGAAAAGATGGGAAAAAAAATAGGTGGGGAGGAACAACAGAGAAAAAAAAAAGTAACAACAAACATCAGTCTCAAAAGCAGAAATAACAGAAAGGACAAATGTTCTATGACAGAGAAAAAAGGGGGCAGGGGG
>VZTL01006666.1:0-12099 GCA_013400535.1 Scopus umbretta | reverse complement strand
CCCCGACCCCCCTAAAACAACAACAACAAAAAAAACACCAGAAAACCTGGAAACCCCGCAAAAGCATCCTTTTTTTTGTACCAAAGCATGTCTTTTTCCCGTGCCTCGGTGGTGGTGGTCGTGTGTGGGGCAGGGGGGAACGGCGCTCGAGGCATCCGGTACGTGAATGGCACAGAAAGTGAATCGAGGCACACGGGTTGTGGCAGCTGTAAGCGTTTGCAGTGCTTGCACTTCAATGCTCATACTCCTGAAAGCGTGCCCAAAAACTCAGAAGTCCGCTTCGTTGCACCGCTTCATTGCAAAACCCTGAGTCTGGCATGTGGGTTATGGGGAACTGCACACAACCTACAGAGCAAGGTTAGTACCTCCTGCTTCACAGGAACGCTCTTACCCTGACCCAGCCGTACAGGAAAAACACACATTTAGTAACCAATTCCATCAAGTATTAACTTCTTCTGTTTAAAGAGGTCATGCTAACCGCACGTGTGCCGATGCATCTGACATGGTGACATGGCACAAAAGCTGCAGGGAAACTGCCACTGGCAACTGGACCCAATGGGAGTTTCATAACAAACTCTCCAAACCTGCTCAATAGAAAGATGTAGCTCAAGTCCCACTCCAAAAGCTAGAAATTAATGCGCCTCATACAAATACTGCTGCAAAACACACCTAGGAACATAGACCCTCCTAAGTCTCACTGCTTTTGACTCCAGCCTTTCTGACTGTACAGCAAAATCAAGCAATATGTTTTGCTGCTAATGTTTGACTGGAAAAAGCCAGGCATGAGTAAGTGAAACCAACTTCACCCAACACCTGACCCTAGATACACTCTTTCACACATCAATTTGACAAACACAAGCCTGGATGTGGATGATTTACTCTATACAGTGTGGATTTGTTGTGCTACCCATCACTTTATGTTTCCACTATCTAAGGAGATAAATCCAAGAAATTTTGATTACTTTTCAGTAGAATATATCTGTGAGTTGGATAAGCGGTCTCAAATACCAAAATTGAAACCACAGACTGAGATCATTCCAGGTGGTGTCAAATGCAGGGCAAAAATCTTTTAAAATGTGCACCTCTTTGCATATGTATGTTCTTTCTTCATGCAAGGCACATTGCATATCTATACATTACATACTTCAAAGTTATGCATAGATGTCTTCTCTTGCAAATGCACACAACTTAGGCCTAACTTAGCCATGCCCAGAATTGCAGACAATCATGAAGACATTAGATACAAGTAGCTGTAATGCTCTTCCAGATGGGATATTTCAGTCTTTGGCAAGTGGTTACCAGCTCAGCACCATAAAAACGTTCTTGCAGCAGCAGGTGGATTTTGGAAAATTTACAAAACATTGAAATTAGTTCCTTCTTCAGGGGTAAAAAATGCTTTACAACCACCTACAGCAGCTACTTCTGTCTGAATAGTTGAGAACAATTAATAGCAAAGATCCCATAAAATTTTGGATGAGTGCCCTTAAACTGGGTAGAAGTAAGCAGGCGAGAACAGCCTGGGGATACATGAGGTATGGCAGCAAACCCGAGAGCTGCTGATCTGGGGCAATTTGCTTTAATTGTGAAGACCCTAAGAAATACATCAGTAACCTGCAGGAAGAGCTGTACTTCAGTGTAAAATAGCCAAGAACAGTTCAAAATGGTCACAACCTAAGGTTTTGGTATCCATGCCTGAGGAGAACTAACCTCTTTCACCTTACTCATGGGGCTATGCATACTCTCCTCAAGTGCTGAACTAAAACTCGTGCCCCTTTGGAGTTGGTGGGGTGCATGGGACAAGAGTTTTACTCCTCCATTCCCACCATGGAAGCCAGGTAGAAACAAGCAAGCTGTGAACTGAAATAGCAATCATTTGAAAGGCTGCTTGTTTCGCACTGGTCCATCCAGATCTGCATTTTCCACTGTGGGAAAATAGCACAATTATTTTTAGCATATATAGCCTGTTCATAATCTTTTGCAGTCAAGGAAACTCAATATACTATAGATTAACCTATTTCTACACCCCTGGCCTTAGAAAATGTGCATAAGGGATTCCCCTATACTGTAGAAACCTGACGTGACATTAAATAATTAAGATCTAATGAAAGTAGACAAGCTGTGAGAATATAAATTTTAGTGCCATAAACTGCCTGATACTTTCCCAAATTTTTGGTAGCATTTGCAGCCTGCAGTGAGTTCCCTGCTGGGACAACTGGCTATCTAGCCAAGCTATCTAGTTAAGTCTGTCTGCACCAGTCAGGGACTGCAGCATAGGTATATCCTGAGATTATTCTGATCAATTCTCAAACATGCGTTTCTTAAGAGAAAAGGTCACTAGCTTAGCCAGTGTTATACTACAGGCTTAATTTTTTTTCCTCTTTGTCAGTGTTTTCACATCTCTTAGCACAATACAGAAAGGTGTCAGAAGCAAAATGAAAAAGTGTCAAAAGATGTTTAGAATACAGATGAAAAATTTTAACCTTCTAAACCACATATGCAGCCCTACAGCAACCAACGTGCTGTATGGTAACCATAAAATTAGTGTAGGATTAAAAGGAGGTTGTATATTTTGTGAACCTTCCCCATTAGAAATTGGTAGTTAAACATTTATTGAAAATGAATTTGTGGCATTTGATAAGAAAGGTCAGTGCTGGTTGATTAAACAACACTGAAACAGCTCACTTCTATATAGAAGAAAACACAGTCTTATTTGCGAACAGATGACGTTCAGCCAGACACAGTTCACAGCTGTTTTAGAACCATAAACATCCAAAACCACGTAACTTCTCTGAAACAAGCTTTTCTCCCAGCATGTAGAATCCCAAATTTATAATTATTTTGAAAATAAGACACATGCTGATGAGCAATCCCCAGGTATTTTATCATGAAGGTTGCCTCTTGTAGGTTGAAATGACAGCCAAAAACACAAGGGGAATGAAAGCCCTTCACAAAGGCCTTTTTTTCCTGAAGTAAGTGTGTCCATGTGGGAAAGGCAGCTTTAGATCCCACTTTCACTGAGAAAAAAAATTGCCTTTGTGCAAAAGTCTCACAGCTGCAGAGCTTTTGTGCTGGCTAGGTGGACGGAGGGTAATATCCAGCAAGTCACACTGAGATCACTCGCAAGGCGACGTCACTTCCCCATTGCAGATGCTCCCTACCTTGCCATGCCGTGATGTTTAGGGCTGGAGCAGCGTGAAGGGGGGTGACTAAAGCTGGTCCCGGCTGCTGCAGGAGATGGATCAGGAGGAACTGCAGTAGCATGTGCAGAGTTCCAGGCAGGGAAGAGTACCATGTGGGAAATTACCAGGCTGATTTCTAGCTAGACAACCAATCTTTTGTCATCTTTGCTTCAGAAAGTGCTTCATTTCACCTACATGAATTTCCTATGTTGGGACTGCATCACAGAATATTTATTTATGATTGTGATAGCAAAGCACTCCACATCTTGGGACACACGTGAAAGATACCAGAAAGCATAAACTTGTGTTTAAATTTTTGTAATTTACAAGTACAAATTGGCTAAAAAATAATTTCTCGGTATAGCAGCTCTAAAATGGGATCCATTTTACATTATGCATTAAATTACTCTGACAAGTTGTGCGGAATTCCCTGCGACTAATAAGCAGAACTGAACTATAAGGTTGATATTAGCTAAAATCCAGGGAGAAGGGATTTTCCTGTACCATGCTTGCCGACTGCCCTCTTGCGGGAGTACGAACATTGCCAGCATTATAGTGTGGGACTGGCCCTGGTGAGAGTACCTTTGCAGTTTCCTGTAGCGTGACAAACCGCCTAACGTGCAGATCCTGGAAAGGAAGTCTACATGCCTCTGAAATACAAATATTGAACTGTAATTTTAAAATCTGTGTTACTTACCCACAAGATTCTACCAGGCAAGCAGAGCAAAGAATATGCTACCTGAATGTTACATTTGCTATCACTTCTCATCTTGCAAAATGTATAAACTAAACTTTCTTTTGTATAAACTTAAAATGTCTTTTAAGTAACCATTCCAAGTCTAAGTCAACAAAATTAAAAAAAAATAGAAAACTGCTTACAACATGTAGAGGTTTCAGTGCACTCAATACTAAGCTAAGAAAGTAATCAAAGTGTAGTTACAATTTTTAACACCTCACTTTGCAGAAATAAATAATTTTTGTCAACACTGAGTGACATAACATCATGATTACATGATACAATTTGTCAATGTAACAACCAAATGGAAAAAAGAATGCTTTTTTACATTTAAACCAGGAGCCTGCAAAATTCAAGACAGCTGCAGGAAGAACACTTGGTATAAAAGGTCAAACTCTGTTCTCAGAGCCTGATCCTAGGTTAGATTGCTGGGACAGATGTCCCATTAACATCCTTGTGGACTTAGTTGCTGGCTTAAACACCTAGTTATATTGCTGTATTCCAAAGTACAATCTGTTCAGATTTTTCAGATCTTGCTGTTTGGGATGAGTTACATGGACAGTGTCGCACAGGTTCCCCTGTGAAGGTCTAATGTAGGTGTTTTTTTCAGCTCTGGTAATTTTCAGTTCACATGATTCAATTCAGAATTTCTATATAATCTCAGATGTTTATAAGCACTATTAAAAGTATTTTCTTCCATAAAGGTACACAAGGAAGAGAGGTTGGCTTTTCCATCTTTATTGGCAGTGTAAGGAAGGTCTGACCTGAAACCCTTCTGCTAGTGTGATACATACTACAGAGCATAACACAGAAATGCAGCATAATATCCACAAATTACTCCTTTTGTGTAAGCCTCTGAAAAATATGGCCAACAAATGAGTCAGAGTGACTGTTCATACGGTTATTCCCTGCTGTTCTTTACCATATATATTCTGTTCCCTGCCAAAAGTACAGGAAATAAAACCATTTAAAATGACTGATAACTATTGCATCTTAAAAATTAATTTTACCCATAGTTTGCATAGTTTGCCACAGCTTCTAAATTCTGAGTAAGCATTAGCTAATCAGTATAATTGCCTTGTGATGTAGGTAGGCAAGTAAAGAAAATTGAAGAAAAAACTTTATCCTGGGACACAGAGGAAATTTGTGCCAGAATGAAAAGCTGATGATTACTTTGGGAATTCACACAGTTTGAGAAAGAGTGAAAGAAAACAGGAAAAGGAAGCATTAAACTCAACAATACAAGACTTGCATTTCTGTGTATTTCGTTTTGCTCTACTAACTTGATATTTCTTTGGTAATACGGGCAGTACAGAAGAAAGTAGAGAAGGCACATGCCAAGCACGTATTGGGTCAGCTCTGGAGAACTAGCAAGAAGGTTTAACCCATACAGCTAGGACTGCAGGATGGTGTGACTTTAAAAATGGGGGTGAGAGGTGGGTTGAAAGAAACCTGTACTTTATAGATTGCTATAAAGTCCATTTAATTGTGGTAGGATTAATAAGTGGTAGCACAGTCTTTTTTCCATTAACTAGTTCTTAAATAGCTATAAAATCCTGTTCTGAAGTCAGATTTTATCTTACAACTTTCCATTATTCCTGTAAGTAGGCTCACTTTACTGATGGCAGTAGTAGCAAAAACACTTTCTTTGATAATAACAGCATCACACATGTACGGCCATTTAGTGCTTTCTTTGTACAGCCTCTAGCATGCAAGGGATCTAGTCTACAACTGAATCTTGCAGGAGGTAGTGCAACACTGAAAAGGTACTGTCATCAGTCTTGCTTTAGATGCATGCTGAGCAATTTTGTCTTGACCTTACATACTTTTGTTCTCATCAAACAATCCATTGTAAAAGTAAATTCACCTGTGCATGAGTACACATGTGGGGTTAAAATGAAAAGGGTAATTTTTAAGACTGCTTGAGAATTTAGTTTCATGACTTACGCAGGTATGAATGGGTTGCGTAGGCTAAAACCCAGTCCTCGCTTTGCAGATGTGCTAATAGTTCCAAGTACCCGTTCAACACACAACACAAGGCTGATATCCAAAACACAGTATGTGTCAAGACAGGGAGAAACCAGTGTAGATGGCAATGCCAGAATCAGGCTTTTGATCACTGGGAAATATATTTCAGTTTGCTCAACCTCCAGTATCCAGGCATATTGGTTCCCAGTTGATTTCAGAACATAGGTAAGAGAGCCGAGGGGAGTATCTAGCCGAGGGTCCACCTCCTGCAGTAGCAGCCAGAGATGCTGTTTAGGAGACTGTGTGAGCCTGGCCATTCCTGCATTCCTTTCCCCTCCTACTCCCTCCATACATAACTGGACTAGGGATACTAGAAGGTGCGTCCCTGTCTGTTGCTTTAGTGTTAACTGTCCAGGTATTTTTCTGATAGATAACCTAATAGGAAGCCATAACCCAAACCCTAGCACATTGCTAGGTATGGGCCTGCCACCCTAGGAGCCTGATGACAAAGACAGGCATTGCTGGTTGAACTAATTTCTACGCATCTGAGGAAAGTAGCATGAACACATGGAGAAGGCAACAAAGATACCAAGGACCCAGCTGGAGAAGCACTTTTTTTACTGTGACTCTGAGGAAGTAGTAAGAGTGATTTTTGTATGCTTGCTAGCTGAGAGAGATCTGAACAACAAGCAAAGAAACTGTCCCACAGTCTGTTTCCTGTTCTTGAAGGAGACAAAATGTTACTGTATGATTTTTATAAGGAAGCGGGGTAGAAATCAGTGCTTGAAGAAGAGGGAAAAATGCATGGGTGCAGCTCAAGCTCAGCCAGAGCTGTAGGCCCCCGCTTTTCTGGTTTATCAGAGGTGTCTTGACTGGCACCCACGTCCTGTGGCACTCAGCCAGAGACACCAAGAGAGCCAAGATCTAGCCTCCACATGAGGTGTTGTCTCCAGCTGAGCCGGGCACTCAGCACTGGTGCTTAGCCAAGATCTGTTCCTTTTTACGGAGGTAGTATCTTCCTGCTGTTGATTACCAGTATTTTCCCACTCCTTTTAAGCTCCAGACTTAGTAAGAGGTGTGGGTTAGGTGTCCTTATCCCCTGAGACAAGATGCTGATGATCACGGGAGAGGCAGTGGCTCCCAAGACACTCTGCATCTTAGTACACCAGTACCTTGGCATTGCATGTGGTGGCCATTGTCACTGTGACATGTTTATTTTCTAGACGAAAAGTATTGGTACAAACATAACACCATGGCCTGGTAGGTGTCACAAAAACACTTGGTTCATCCCAGTTGTTCTGCCCCGAGAAACAACTTACAAAAATTAGCCAGCTGTCCAAGCTAGCATCTGAAGTAATGCTGAGGTGAGGCTTGTAGAGTCCATAGCACTGGATAGAAATTTTCTGGTGGAAGAGGTATTTGAGACTGCTCAGTGCTGCCTGTGGGAAGTTCAGCATTGACTGGAGAGAGTGAAAAGGGATGCCAACCTCGGAACATAGACATGTCATCATTTTTCCAGTGCACGTTAACTCCAGAGGGGATATTTGGCTGTTACATCACCCACCTCAGCAAAATATATCACTTCTGATGGCATGTTTGCAATGGTTTCTCCAACCCCTTTCTTAAAAGAGCAAGTATGAATGATTAGATGTAGAGACTAAGAAAGATCAGAAGTGCTGTGGCATTGAAGGAATTCTTCCACAAGGGCCAGATGTTGCCACCGTGAGTGGGGCCAGGACAGTGCAACTGCAGAGCTGACACTGAAGCATGGGAGGAGCATGCATGTACACACAAACATGTGCGCGCGCACACACACACTTCTAGCAGGGCTGGTAAGACTGGCAGCCTATTCATTTTTCTAGGTTAATGAGAACCAGACCTGTTAAAGCAGTGACTTGTGATGTCTGCTCAGCCGCAGAGCATCTGGAAGCTCATGAAAAGTGAGTTGTAGCACAAGAAAAGTGAAGGAAGCCTAATCTCTGATCTTAGATGACAGGCAGAACGTGATGGAGCAGAAAGTGGCTCAGAAGGCCAAAGTCTGAGAAGGTGCTGTCAGATGATGGCAGCAGTCAGCTGGGTCAGTGGGAAATCTAGAAAGGTGAAAACAGTTAGCATTGATGAACTACCCTCATGAACACTGAAAGAGAGAAAAGAATTCCCTTCAGGGTAAAGATAACCTTGACAGAGTAACATCCAAGTAACAATAACAGTGGTCAGTATTGAGGCAGGTAATTGCCGTGTTCATGCACCTGCCAGGAAGGATATAATTTTAATATGTGGGAAAAACTGAGACTCCAACACAGAACACTGTTTGGTCAGTGCATGACCAAGACAATCAGGATAGGGATATAGAATAGCGCCATGCCTGCAGATAGAAACCAACACAGAGATTTGGAACTGCTTTCACCATGGCAAGCTGACTTCAGGAATAACCTTTCATGTTAATCCCATCTGCTCTTCTTTACAATGCAGAACGCACATCTGCTTAAGCCATCCTTGTAGATCAGAAGTTAACCATTTCCCTGCAGAAAGTGGTATTTCATGTCTTTATTTCATCCTGTTCAGCATCTGACCATCTCACACATATGAAGTGCCTGTAGCTAGGGTGGCCTAAGGTATAGGGCACATCAAGATGCCCCAATTCATAAACCATTGTTTATTCCTTTTAAAAATAGCACTAGCTGAGAAAACTCACAGCAAACTGCAGTTAGGTGACTATTTCCTGGGCATTAGAGATGACACTGTTCTCTATTTTCACTCAGTCTACGGCTAAGATAAAAAATCAGGGCAGGGGGAGAAAATTTCACACTCACAGCTTCCAACAAATGGGATAATGATGGATAATGATGGATATGGATATGATATGGATAATGATGGAAATATGGAAAAGATGGAAATACGGATAATGATACTGGTACATGCAGGTAACTCATACACATCTGTATAATTCGAGACTGTGCTTCACTCACAGACATTTTAGCAGTGACAGAAAGAGTAACAGCAATGAAATAATTCAGTACAGTGGAAAAGATATATTCTCTATTTTTTTCTCTTTCTTCTGTAATACTGCTTGAAGTTTATGAACTATGAGGTATCATTTCCTTGCCTGAAACATCTGTTGGAAGGGTACAAAATAATAAATGAGAATTAACTGTATTCTCGACAGGGAGTCTTTTCTGCAGTGTCGTTAGGAGAGCATAACTACAGATCAGTAGGGCTAAAAACTTGAAGCTCAGGTTCCTAGTGCTTATGGAGACAAAGAAGCATGTGGAAGTTCAAATCAATCAATGGCTCTGAAATTTCATTAACTTTAATGGCCGAAATCTTTGTTATTAATTCGGACTAAGAATTTATTAGTGAATTTGCTCCTAAATTCAACTGACTGATTCCCTGTTTCATACCCATCTTCACGTGATATGCTGTGCATGACCTCTGGTAAGAGGAAGGTTCAGTTTGCAGCATGTGCAACAGGTGTGTTACAGAGTAATGGTGGAGGAAAACTGGCCCTTTGAGTACAGGCCATAATGAAGATGCATTTTTTTTTTTGTCCACAAGGTTGGGGGGGATGTATTGAAAGACAGTACTCAAAGCTCTGTCTTGCCAGTAGGTGCTCAGTCTGTTTTCCTTGTCTTGCACTATTTCAGTTGCACTGCTCATTGCCTATGATGATGATTGCACTCTGGTCTCCCTGAAACAGAAGCACCTCAGAAAACTCATCTGGGGAAAACTCTTCTGGGGAAGAAGTCATGTGTTTCACTAATGAAATGAGATAAATAGTGGGGAACAACTTACGAAACCAAGCAAGAGAATAGCCATGATCTAGTAGAGCTGTTGTGCTTTGGAGAAAATACTCAGACGCAGTACTTAGGAGCAGGCTGGAGTAGGCTGAGGCAAAAGATTTGCTGAGCAGATTTGGATCACATCTCTGCTTAAGTCACATGTTTGTGCGTATGAAGGAGCATGGAAGTCCTACATCTCTGTTTTCACTCTCTGGAAAGCCATTAGTGCAGAATATGGTACAGCACGCTGAGCAAGAGATCAGCAGATATCCAGCACTGTTCCCGTCTAAATGTAGTATCTTTTTACAAAGGTGAGATGGTACTTTCCAGGTGAGAAATTAAAACAGCGAGAGCACTTATAATATTAAGTCCATGTGTGACAAAGGATAGTAAAGCCAAGGGTCATGTTTTAAAAGGGTCAAGTGACTGAGTTATGTTCCAGTTTTCAAAGGACTGTGGGTTTTGCATATGTGTGTCTGCACTACCATACAGAAATATATATGCATTGATTTTAGACTTGCTACCTTAACTCTTGCTAGCAGCATGGAGTTCCGTATGAGTTAGTTCACAGTGTTTTCCAGGCTGCTGCAGAAATAATCTCAATAGCTGATTTCTTCCCAGGAGGAAATTGGTAAGGTACAAAGTTGTGAACATGGTCTTCCAAATGAAGGAAGTGAAAAGCTATGTGCTATGAAAATTGAATTAGTTGCCTGATCTTTGCTGTTGCTTTTAGAGAAATGCAATACATTAGAGTTGCCTCACTTATAGGATAGGCTATAAAGATAATCAGTTAGTAAAGCACTTTGATATCCTAGCACAGAAAATGACGGAGACTTGCAAGCTACTTACTTTTCTCTTCAAAAAATAAACTAGTAGTAATCAATTTTTTCCCTTTTCCAAGTCCCAAATCCAATGCTATTTCAATCTGACTCTGTTTAGCAGCAGCACAAAGATCATCAGTATGTCTCCTTTAATGATAGTTGGCCTGTAAGTGGGAGGAGAGTTCTGAATGGAAGGACAGGCTTCCCATGCCAAACAGTAAGCCTGGCAGCGCTGGAAAATCAACTTTACAGTGGTGAGGCTAAGATGCAGTTATACAAATCACTGTCAGAAGCACATAGCAGAGAATGAGACTGCCACTCTTGACAGCTGAAATGCACTACTAAGGTCTTCGTAAGGAGTGTCTGTCCAAGCACAGAATACATTGCCACCCGAAACAATAGCACGGCACTCAGTAAATGCCAACCATCCAAAATCACAGTACGTGCCCTCAGAGAGGTTTCACTGTCTACCACCCTGTGCTTGTCTGAATGGCTGTGAGCAACACCACAGAAGGCCCAGAGAGGGAAAAATCAAAAGCAGGGCAGAAGTTTCCAGCATCCTGTCTCTAACGAAAAGCTAGAAACACGGTGATCAGGGACAAAAAGGGGTTGCAACCGTTAAAGCGATCTCTTTCCTGCTGCTTAAACCCTGCTTAGTTCAGGAAAACAGGATTTTCATCATGAGTAAATCGTCGTAAAATGGTGTCAGAAAAAATTAAACCTGGTGTTTAGTTACAGACACTTCCTTCGAGAAAAAGCCACTTGCTTTAACGTCAACTTTCCACTGGCAGGGCGCTGCTGTGCAGTACCAAGGCTCCGCCATCAGATGGCAATGCTTATCTATACCAACCTACTGCAAAACCAGAGCCTGGCAGCTCTCCGGAGGCGCAGAGGCTGGTCTGGGCAGCCTCGTGTGTCTCTCCCTTCAAAAGAGGCCATGAAGCTCTCAGCACTGGTGGTGACTAAGTAAACGGAGAAGAATAGAAAGGCTGGTTCTCTTCTGTACCTGTAGAGAAGAGATTGACGCTGCATTTTGAACCTACTGCTAATACAAAATTGTAATTTAAATCCTACTGGAAGTGGTGTGTTCACTACCCTGAGGTCTCTGCTCCTGCTCAGGGAGTATTTCCTCACACTCCCACAGCTGTGCCAGTCCTCCCGGTCTGGTTCTTTCCAGGCAGCTTCCAGTGGTGAGTGAATCTGTTTTAGCAGTACAGGATTAGACATTCCGCATTTGACATCCCTAAGTACCGCTGTTGTGATGGCTGCAATTATTATTTTTGGTACAGTTGTTTATTATGAAGGGCGTAATTTCATAGCAATAGAAGTAATTTATTGGCACCATACAGACAGAGAACAAAGGCCACAGTTTTTGGCCTACACAGCCCACTGTCTGAGAATAAGAGAAAACAGACAAAACCAGGTATATGAAAATATGCCTGGTCTTACAGGTGAGCTGCTGCAATGCTTGTATGGACAAAACTTCCACTTTCATTCAAAACTTCACTGTCAGTTATTCACCTTTTCCTCTTTGCATTCTGCAGTCTACATGTCATTCTATGAATGACATTTTTCTAGTGTGTGCTGAATATATCATCTTCAGAAGAAAAAAAGAA
>VZTL01006664.1:74759-94759 GCA_013400535.1 Scopus umbretta | reverse complement strand
ACCCCCCGGCGGCCGCAGCCCCTCTGCACCCTGCAGCACCCAGCAGCCGTATGCGTGGGCAAGCCTGCAGCAAAGCAGCCCCAGGCGCCCGGGGAGAGCACAGCCAAACGCCGCCGTAGCCAACAGGGCAGCAAAAAGAAAAAATAATTAAAAAAACCGATCAATTGAACTACGCCAAGTCGCTTCATGGCAAATAGAGGGGGAGGAGCGGCCGTGAGTCACAGGTGAATGATTTCGGCTGTTGGCTCTGCTGTTGGGGGTGCAGAGGGGGAGCAAAGAGGAGACGATTCCCCCGTCACCCCGGGAATGCTTGTTCCTGGCATCTGAATATGGGAGCTAACGGGGCTGTCGCGACCCCGCTGCCGGCAGGTGAGAGTGGGTCTGGCAAAGGGCTCCCGCTCCCTGCACGGAAAGATAGCACGCGGAATAGCTGTGCTTTATTTTTCTTAAGAACAAAAAGTGCAAATAGTAATTGTATTGCATTGTGCAAATAGCAGAACAAACAAAATCCTCAACTTGATAGGAGTATGGGTTGTTGTAACTAGCAAAAAAAAAAAGATCAAAAACATGTCACACAGGAAAAAGGGTTTCCATTCACAAAGAAATCATTATGGTTAATTTAATTCATTGTAGCATTTAATACAGAAAAGCTTTTCTACAGAGACTGGGAAAAAAGCCAACATTTATATATAAATGGGTTTTATTTTAAAAGCTAATGCAGTGGGCAGGATGCTTCAGGGTTATTTTCTCTCCCTCTTTCTTTCAGTGCATATGCAAAGCTGGTATTGTATCCAAAAAACAAGGAATTTGCTGCTATCTAAAGTTTACAAATTGCTTTTTTTCAAAAGCACAATTTCATATTCCTTAGAAATGTAAATGACGGGGTTTTTATCTCCTCGCTTTCCTTTCTTTCTATTTTTTTAAAGTTACTTATATTAGTATCCAAGGCACTGATTTGCAGAATGGGCTTTAAATATCCTCCCACTGCAATCAGCACAGACATCGGCTGCCATTCATGTGAATGCTTGACAGCCCCAGCTCTTAAAAAGAGATGCATTTTCCGAAATGGCTGAAACGCAGTTAACCTGAGCATGTTCCTGGAGCGTGCCGGAGAAGGGCATTTGCCATCAGAGAGTTATAACAAGAATCAGCTGTATTTGTGCAAGGGACAGATGGTGAGTGAATAACTGGTCTGATCAAATACCTTCAGCCATAAAATTGCAGGGGAAGGAAACATATGGTATTACCCACTTGTGCCTCGCCGTGTGCCGGGCGGGCAGACACCTCCAGTGCTGTAAATGCTTAGGCATGTGCTCCGGCTTACTTGTGTGAGAGGCGCCTTTGATTCGCATGCAGAAGGCAGCAAGTGCTGGGAACCGGGGCCAGGTCACGCAGGTTTCATCCATCAAACGCACGGGCAGAGCCTCCCCGCTGCACTGCCTGCCATCCCTGCGGCTCGGCCGCCCCGGCGCTGCCTCGGAGGCTCTGTGCCCCCGGCAGTCCTTGGCCGAGCCGCCCCGGCGGCTGTGGAGCTGGCGGTCAGCGCGTGGTCTAATTGCCGCTTCGTGGTCAGCCTCGGATGCGGACCTGTGTTTGAGGGGGAGCCGGGCTGGAAAGCCTCGCTGAGCCGGCTCGGCGCTCGCGCTGGAGAAGCACGGGGTGAAGCCCTCCCGAGCGGCAGCTCCTCCGCATCCCCAGGCAGTCGTCTCTGTGCTGTGCTAGCCTTCTTGGTACAAAACTTTTCCCAGTTTCTACCCTGATTTTTCCTTGCTGCCATTTAAGCCCATTATTTCCAGGTCCGTAATGCTTAGAATGATTTACTTCCCCTCTTTTCCAGCCTCCTTTTTATGTATTTGAAGACCACCACCTCACTTCCCCTCAGACCTCTTCTCTCCAGACTAAATAGACCCAAACCTTTCAGCACAGGTCATGTTTCTGAGAAATCCTGATGGCTCTTGCTGCTCCCTCCTTGACACTGCCTGCATCCTCCTCACCCCCCGCCGGCAACTGGCATACCTGGCAACTCAGCCCTTAAAGGTCCTTGCCACCTCTGCATCTCCTGCCAGGGCAGGATCCCAGTTGCAACTTTATTTTCCTTCCCTTCCTCTAAGATATCCCATGGGGGAATGCCAAACTATTCACAAATATCAAAAAATGCAGCCACATCACATCTGCGAAGCAGGGAAAATTATCCCATTGAGGAAGCAGCTCAGCAGAAAACCAAGCAACAGCGAGGTGAAACAACTTGACCAAGGTCACCTAGAAGTGGGGAATGCCAGCCAGTGCGCTCCTAAAAAAACCCCGCTTTTATATATACCTCTAATCATCCCTTTGCAGAAATAGCTATTGCCTTTGTAAAATGCCAACTGCTATTAAATCCCTCCCCGGACTTCTTAGCCCTGAAATTGCATATGTTACCCTCTGCTGGTGCTTGGGGCTTTGTTCTGGTTGTATCAGCTGGCGAGACAATTCGCCTCATTTGGAAGCATTTGCATAAAGCCAACGTGGATTGCTGATGAGTTTAGCCTCCGCTGCGACTCCGACTTGAGCACCTGTTCTTCAGGCCTGGGCTTGTTTCTGCTGCAAAGGGAGCTTGGCCGTTAACTTCAAAGCATGCAGGATAGGGCCCTCTATCAAAGCAAATGAAATGCAAAGTTTGGAAAGCATGCTGGAACCGCTATGTTTTCACCCAGATCCCTGATTTATTACGCCCAATGTCTGTAACTGTTCAGGACCGGAGTTCCTGTTCAGACCTATACTTTTCTACGCCAGTAGCTTTGGCTTTTCAGCAAGAAAGCTTTCTCACTGGATTATGCAAATACACGGTGCATTGTCGTTCTCTGTTTGCGTTAAGTTCACCTACCCTCTGGTTTGATTAATATACCCTCTCCCCCACATGCTTGCTCTAATATGTTTGTTTTAGGGATGGGCAAATGAGCTGGGAATAAGAAAAATGAAATTGAACCTTCACCCAAAACTTGAAGTGGGTGGTTTGGAAAAAAAAAACAACCCACAACAGCATGAATAAGTCTTTGAACCACACAAATAGTTCCCTTGTTGGTGCAGGAGAGACAGTCTGGGCCCCAAAATGATGAAATACCATGCCCTTTTCTGTTTCTAGAAGCACTCCATTCGGCTGGCCGCAGCTCCTACCCCCAGGCCAGTTTCTTGCAGCAGGATCGGTGTTGTGGGGGGGGATGTAACCGGCCCTGGGTGCTGCTGGTGCTTCGAGCCCAAAGGGATGCAGCCCCGCGCTGAGCACGGTGCACGAGCTTGTGCTTCGGCTGCAGCAGCCGCCCCAGCCCCAGCCCTGGTTTCAGCCTGCTCCTCCGGGTGTTGCGGCTCAGCTCAGGCAACGCTGCGGAGAGCCATGTCTCTTGGGATTGATGCCAGGCAATCCCAAGTGCCCAAATCAGCTTGGAGAAACATCTCTGAAGCCCTGTGTAGCACGGGACTGCGGAGGAGCAGAGGGCTGCAGCAGGGTCTGGGGGCTCTGGCAGGACCATGCCAGGATAGCCGGGGACCGATGCTGGCCTGGAGGCACCGCAGGATGGGCAGATCGGGGCGCTCCAGAGGTGCTTCCCCGTGAGCTGCACAAGGCAGGGGCCTGGGCTGAAAATGCTTTCCCTCATCAGGGGCTGAGCGCGAAGCCTGTGGCACGGGCCAGCGCCGTCCCGGCCAAAGCTGGGCGCTGCTGGAGGGATCGCGCCAAGATGCGCACGCTGCGGGCGCCTGGAGGCTTGCCAAATCGCTGGTCACATCTCCCGTTTTAAATCGCACTGTGATTTGTTTGGAGGAACCTGTCAGAGGCTGGCAGGTTTCCCACCACTGATGAAAGGAGCTAAGGATGTCTGAGAGCTTCACAAGGTGATACAACCATTAAGGCATCATGACAGACTCAGCACAGAGGCACTAAAAACACACCGAGATTGGCAGCTCCGGTGCCTGAAACTAAACAAGAAACGCAAAATAAACTGAAGGGTGTGTGACGGGGTGTGCGAGCACGCTCGCGTGTGTGCGTGTGCATGCTTGGGAAGTCAGCATCCCTTCTCTTCTCACTTCCCCTGACAGCTCTGAACTTGAAGTAAGATGTAAGCAAACAGAGAGGGTGCAAGCCTTCGTTTGCGGTCCTGTTCATGAATTATAAAGGGCCATTCATAGACGTGCTTTTATTCTCTTTAAAATTAATTTTGTGCTGCTGAAAGGCAGGCTGACAGCCGCGGAGATGGAAGCCTTCTGTTTATCCTCGGCGCAGGTACAGCCCAGGTGAAGGGGTTGCAAACTCCTCTCCGCGTCTCCTTCCTCTCACAGCAGCAGCGTCCCCGGAGGGCACCAGCACCTGGCTGTGCCTTGGGACCGGGACTCATCAGCGCAGAGGTGCAGGGTGCAGTGCAGGGGTGCAGGGTGCAGTGCAGGGAGTCAGGGTGCAGCACAGGGGTGCAGGGTGCAGACCAGAACAGAGCTTTGCTCCCTGGCCGTTGTCGCTGCAGTGCTGCAAGTTCCCTGGTGACACGGTGCGGGGTGAGGGGCATCCCGGCCCTGGAGAAGTCAGCGAGAGGAGCAAACAGAATGACTGGAAGTTTGGGGAAAATCCAGTGCTGCTGACTCCAGCGGCCTGAATAAGGCCACTATGACAATGGCTTGGCAATTAGGTTGTTGCTGTTTGTTTTAGGAGATAAATTAATCCCTTTTCTTTGCATTATGGCTTTGCAGCCTGTAGAGAGGGCACTTAGCACTTTGGCTTTTATCTGTACTTCTGCAGCGTAAACATTTCCTAGGGGTGGAAAGAAAGATGTGGAGCCTAGCTGGCCATCTTTCTTCCCCTGGGGAGTGAGACTTCTCAAAAAAGCACCAGGGATCCTGAGCATCAAGCTCACCTTCCCGTCCAGGCCCACACCAAGGCTGTCCAGGAGGAGCAGCTCTGTCCCCAGCTCCGGGTGCCTGTGCCATGCCACGGGTGATGGGAACGCCTCCTCCTCCCCGTGCCCCCGCGGGGAGCAGGCACCCGGAGGGGACCGCGAGAGCTCACGTCACTTTTATACCTCGGCTAACCATCTCACTGCGGGCGATGTTTGTCATCCCCGCAGCTCGTCCTTATTCCCTTCAACAAAGTCTTTGCTTAAGCAACACCTTGCAATGGTGAACTTCCTATGGATTGTTAAAATACCAGGTCCTTCATCTGCCTGAAGTGGCTGCCCTTTTAATTTCATTGAGTGCTCCCTCACTGTTGAATTAGATGAAAAGTGAAGTGAAACCCGGCTGACATCCTTAGCCTCATTTGTCTTTTGTACGCTCAGCACATCCACTCTTGCGCCTTCTCCCTTCGGGAGGTCTCCGCTTTTAACTTCTGCTGCTCTGGCTCCTGCACCTCGGGGCACCTCGGGGCACCCCCGGACTGCGCCGTGAGCTGCCGGGCTGGGGTGGGCCCGTGGCAGGTCCGCCTGAGAAATTAAAAGACGTGACGCTGGCGTCTCCCGCAGCAGCCCGGGCGGCTGGGCTCCAGGCTGCGAGCTCCTGAAGAGCTCATCTTGGTGGCTCCTGGGAGACAGGGGGAAGAAATCCCGCCTCCACAAAACCAACCTGTTGCTCTCACGAGACTTTTGCTGTTCAGATGAATTACGAATGCGGATCCTAATTGTTGCAGGTGGGGGCTGAATAAAAATCCGCTCCTTGCCCTGCGTAGGGTCGTGCTGGTAGCGCCTGGTGCTGGCCCGGAGCAGCTCTCGGCTCACCCAGGCCTGGGGACGCGTGTGGCTGCACCGCTTTCCCCAGGGACGCAGCCCGAGGCACACCGACCTGCTCCCCTGATGAAGTGGTCTGAAACGCGTTTCCCGAGTCTCCAGCAAAGCAGTCACTCTGTGCGAGCGCGGACAGCCAGAAAGTGCAGGGCAAGATGGTGGCAGGGAGATGGGCGCAGGGTTTACAGGCAGGAAAGGGAAAAAAGAGGTGCCCACCCCTGTCTCCCCGCAGCCGGGGCTGGCTCCGCTTCCCCTGACCCGTCCTGGGGCAGCGCATAAAGGGGGAATTACAGGGCTGAAGTGCCACGCTGCACAAAGAGGAAGCATCAGCTAAACATTCCCGGCCCCCACCCCCTAGCCATAATTAATAAACTCAAAGGAAATTAAACCACAAGAAGAAAAAAATCAAAACAACAAAACAAACAGAACCAACCCAAGCTGCATCCCGTGAGGCACGGGGGGAAGCAGGCATGGACGGCCCAGCGAGACGGTCAGAGGTAATTGCAGTCACAGGGCCAGAGCCTAAAACAGCATGAAATGAATCAGTTTAGCAGATATTAAATTTGCAAGCCCCGGGCGACAGGACTCCATTCAGTTTATTTGCATTAAGCAGGTCAGGGGAGTAACCTTGTTTTTTTCTTCCAGGAGATATCATCGGCCTGTATTTGTTTCTCATGTGAAAGTATCACAACGGATAAACACAACCTGGGAGAGGGCTGTGAAGCCTGTGCCGCATCTCACCCTTGCTGGGAAGACCAGCTCAGCCTCCGCCTAACTGAGCCGTGGCTTGCTGGTGCCCTGGGCACGGTCTGGCGTGGCCTCAGGAAGGTGGGCTGCCCGCGCTCCCTTCCCTGGTCGACTCTGAAGGACCATATTGCGGCAGAACCTCTTACAAAACCAGAGGAGACCGTAACTTTGAGTTGGAGTGAGTAAGCAGCCACTACACCTGCACACAAACAGCTTCTCGCCTGCTGATGCCTCTCAGGTCCTGCTCGCTGCGGCGGGGCGGGAGTTGGTGTACGGGGAGAAGTTTCTTCAGGCAAGTGAGTGCTCGGCAGGAAAGCCTCTGAGGGGTTGCTGCAGAGTCAGGAACAACCGAGACAGTATCAGTGCCACGGTAAAAACCACATCACCCAGTGACTCCATCAGTTATGGATAGTTGTGCTTGTTGCAGTATGTAGGGTAATGAGTTTGATGAGTCCCCATGCCTCTGGTACAGCCTGACGTGGAAGGGAGGAGAGCTAGTCCTTTCGAAGGATGCTCCAAGAGCACCAGCCTTTGCGCCACGTCGAGGTTAGACTGTGCTGGGTCAGGGGGAGCACTGACAGTCAGATCTACACCTCATCAGCCACGTACAGCAGTCACAGCGTGATGACGGTTCTCTGGGACACACGGACTGCGGTCAGCCTGTACAAACAACAGCACCAGCGGGGCACGGGAACGGCCAAAGCCTCACAGCGTCGCGGGAGGGGGTGTCTGCCCCTCCCCAGCAACTCCTTTGCTCAGGGAGCCCGTGCTCACCGGGTCGGCGTTTCTCTGAGTGGTCCCCACTGGGGATCCCGCAAGGGCCGCCTGTGCTGAGGCCATCGGGTGCAAGGCGTCCCATCCCCAGCAGGCAGCCGTGGCGGGGCTCGGTGGGCGCGGGAGGGGGCACATCGCGGCAGCTCCTGCGGTACCCGAGGCTGCTCCCAGATGGTCAGAGGCAGAGTATTGAGAGCTGCCAGGCTGCATTTGGAAGAGAGCAGTCTCCCCGGCCTTCTCTCACCTCCTAAAGCTAATGTCTCAGTCTGCAAGATGCGCTCCTCCTCACTCCCCGGCAGGCAGGCACGTCAGTGACCCATCCCCAGATGTGTCGCGAGGTGGCCTGTGGACACGGTCACGCATGTCCTTTTCCCAGCTCCTCCAGACGGATGCTTGACGCTTGCAGCAAGTTTTCCAGTGGCAGGCAGGCGGTTTCACTCTGTCTGTCCCCCACACGCACGTTTTCATACAGAAACGCACAAGCCTGTGCTATACGTACATGCACGCGTGTGTGTGCGCTGTCTGGGCATGCAGGGGAATTATACTTGATAGCATCTGAGATACTTCAGCCTTTCTCAGGAATACACTAAGGGTAAATTTAGCTCTGTGTGTGCATGTGTAGAAGTGTCAGGGAGACAGACAGTATGCGATGGGGTGTGCCTCCATGCTTACACTCACTGCCTCATAAGCTGATATAGAGTTGATGTCTGCCCTGAGGGGTATATTTGAAGAAATAAGAATATAATTTTCTGAGTGATATGGATTTGAGCGTCATAAAGACGAGCCGAGGGCTCTGACACATGGACCAAAAGCAAAGGGAGCTCCAGGGTGGGAAGATGCACTGTACGGCGGTGGCAGGGAGGACGGGTTTGTCACGTGTCATGTACAAGTCCTCCTGCGTGCAGCATCTGAAATGCCTGTCAGCCACACACTGCTAGCCCTGCGGGTCCGCCTTGGAGATCGTGCATGCTCATGAGTGGAAATGAGGATTGTGGGTCTGTTTGGGGATCCACCTGCCCTTTTTTTGGGGAGCAGTGCTGTCTGCTCTCAGCCCTCCCCTGGACAGAGAGCAAGAAATGGGTTGCTCAGATGCGGCTGCTTCACTTTTTTGCCCCTTTGCATGACCCACCAGAGCTGCCCCAGCCCTTAACCAGCAGGATGCTGGTGGGTGTGGGTGGAGGACTGAAGCGGGGATGGGATAGGGAGCCCCTGAACAGTGAGGGACTCCTCTTCCCACAGAGCTCCTCCAGCATCCAGATGCTGCATCCCCAGCCTGCCCGCCAGCACCGGCGAGGGCGAGTCTCTCCACTTTTCGGTGCTCGGGGTACGGAGCTGAAGGCAGGGCACCTGTGTGACCAGGGAATAGCTCTTCCCACCCCCCTTGCACACCCCGCTCTGTGCGCAGGAGGCTGGGGATGCTGCGGGGAGGAGGGAGCGCTGGATCTGCCATCTCAGCTCCCCACCCCGGCAGCTGCTTCCTCGCACTTCTGCCAGCTGCTGAGCTCCCTGCCGCAGAGCTTTGTCTCCAAACAGGGGATTATAATACATCTCATTTAGGCACTCCAGTATAATCTACTTGGCTTCCGCACATCAATACAACCTGCATTAAGTTCCCCACTCATTTTGTCATTTTACAAACAGTCCTTTCTCCTGTGCAGACTGTTATGGAGCTAGGAGGGCTGTTGTATTCGGATGGAAAAACATGGTGGCCTTAGTTTAGGCTATCAGTGAAATGGGTTGGGGCTCATCGTCACCTTTATCTCTACATTTAAGCAATAATGACTGCGTATGTAACTGGGTGCCTGGTCTGGAGGAGTGGTAGCTATAGGCACGACAGTGGCCGAGCTGTGATCTAGTGAGGATGTTAGGAAGCAGGCTTGGACTGCTTTTTACACTAACATACTTTTAACCACTGCTCCCAACTGAATATCACAAAATAACTGGTTGTCTCCTTCAAAGAAAAGGAGAGAAAGAAAAAAAAAAATAAAAAAAGAATTCATTCTTCCCAGTTGCAAAGAAGGCTCTAGGGACTTAATCTAGATTTCCATTTGTATGTGCTATTATTTCAGTCATTGCCTTCCATTTTCTCCAATTCGATTGTAAGCTTCCCTGGTTTCAGTGACCTGGAATTGGCTGGCAATGTAAACCTTCCCGTGCCGCCAAGGGAAGTGTTCATCAGCACAGCGCACAGCTGTTCTCCCCGGACACAGACGGTCACTGCTGCCCAGCAGGGACAAAGGTAAGGGCCTTGTCCGAACCTGCCGAGGCGCCTGGAGCCCTGCGCTCAGTGACTTGTAGGTGACGCGGTGAGATGCGTCCCGAGGGCTTCAGCAGTGCCCAGAACACCAGCTTGGCACTTGGGTGAGAAACGCCTCCAGGGTCCTAAGCAAAGTGCCCACAGAGCTAGGTGATGGGTGACTACGCTTTGGAGGTGAGGGGAAAAAACCTCCTGCAACTATTCATGTCCTCCAGGACCTGGGAAGAACCTTCCTGACCTTTTAACATGCGCATGCAAATCTTCACCCGGTCAACCACAAGTCGTTTTCCACATGCCTCTGACAGCAAAGGAAGGGAAGCCCCCCCAGAAAGGTTTGCAGAGGGAAGATGACGGTGGCTCCAGTAGGGACCAGCGAGGCAGAGGTGGGACTGGGCAGGGGGTGCAGCCGGGTGGGCAACCCACCGTCCCTGGCCTCAGCAGCACCAGCTGGCTCGCTTCCCTCCGCCGCCAGGGCCAGCCCTGCCAGCACAGCCTTGACGGCAGCTCGGGGAGGTAGCCCCAGCCAGCGCTCAAGTGCCTTGCAAGCTGAACAGGCGCTCGCTGTTCGGTGGATTTGACTCAGAAAGGGATTTGCACGAAGCCCTTGCAAGACGGATCATTCCTGCAAAGTCTTATTTAAATCCAAACAAGCAAAACAACCCTTCCTATTCAGGGCTGGTGATGCTTATTTATTTATCACCTATGAAAGGCATACATTTGGGACATACGTGTATGCTTGTCTCTGTAAAGGAAAGAAAAAAAAAAGAATTAATGTTCCTAAAGAGAAGCTGGTCTCTACAGAAAAGGAGTACTTGTGGTGGGCTATGCAAGTGATCAAAGCCTGTAGCTTTGGTGGTGCTAGTTCCAATACAAGAGCTTAAAATGGCTCATAAAGTGGGGAGACAGCACGCTGGTTTATATGTGGAGAAACCGAAATGCATAAATGTGAATGCTGTCTTCAAAGCATACGATGAGTCATGCTGGATGGAAGAAGAGAAAAAACACAATTTTGACTCCTAGTCCCCTACTCTCGGCTCTGAACTCCAGTTTTTAGCCTCGGTTCCCATGAAAAGAAGGCTTAGGCAATCATGCTGTTCTGCCATGATGTCATCTACTGCCTACTGCCTCCCACCCTGTTTCTTTCCCCAGCAATTTTGGGAGCTATTGGCCAATCTCAAAAAAAAAAAAAACCCCAAAAAAACCTCCAAGATGACAGAACCCCAAACTGCAGGAGATCAGTCTTCATCAGTTCCCACAGACCTACGTGTTTCCTTCCAGTATCGAGTGCGCCCTTGCAAACAGGAGAAACCAAAACATTGCCTTGGTACCAAGGCTAGTGGGTACCAGTATTGCAGATATTGCATTTATGCAATTATCAGGATCTCTGACACTTTATACAAAATTAAAATTACACCCGGGCAGCAACATAATCTGTGCATCCCAGGTCAAGCTGTGGGAACTGCAGGGTCTCCCAGCTAACACATATTTGACTTAGTGGGTTTTCCACTATGAAGAGAACCGATTCTCACTGATGCCAGTGGAAATCAAAGACATCTTCCAGAAGAGAGCATAATCCAGGAGAAGGTGAAGGAAAACAGAAACCGTGCCATCCTCTCATCCGCTGCCCTCCCCTCTGACTTTGCGGCACTTTTCTAACTTGAGGTCTTTCTTCCTCATGCTCTTCCTCAGTTCTTGCAGTGCTGCAGCCTCCCTTTCTCTCAACCTCTCCTCCCCACTGCTAAAAAGCATCCTGGCCATACTGAGCCTTGGTCCTGGCTATCCTCACTCGACGCTGGGCTAACACAAAGGCACGGGGTCTGTTTGGGACCGCTGCTCTGCGCAGCATCCCAGCAAACCTGCCTCCCGCTGCTGTGGCAGCTGCTCTGGCTCTCGACCATCGGGAGTGCAGGCGAGGGCATTTTGGTTTTGTGCCC
Source organism: Scopus umbretta (assembly GCA_013400535.1). NCBI lineage: Eukaryota > Metazoa > Chordata > Aves > Pelecaniformes > Scopidae > Scopus > Scopus umbretta. Next base: position 83,309 of record VZTL01006664.1, on the reverse strand, counting down.
AGACTCCTCACACCAGCACGCTCCTAATGATGAGCAAAGAAAAAGAAGACGAGTGCAGCCACCCTGGGCCTAAATATCAAAGGAAAAAAGTGGTTTGAATCTGATCCATGTCAGCAACGACTAGAAAGCAGCCAGAAAAGCAAGTTCAGACCTTGATGCTAACTTTTCAAGGTGTGAGAGTTACTGTAAGCCAGAACTAGCAGGAAAATGAGAAATGGAGCTGTGCTTGTCCAGACCTCACCGGCATTCGTGTCTGAAGATTCTGTTCGGCTTGAACCTGGTAGTTAGCAAAAGCCACCCCGTCCGGCACGCGATGCTTGAGAAAGTCCGTGCCTGTGCGGTGGAGTTCTGTCGATTAGGAAATGCACTGGGCCTGCAAATATAGGCGGGCGACGAAGGAGGCTATGTGATGTGCCCGTGTGTGTAAGCTCCCAGGTAGGGAGTTTTTTTGGACCATATGTTTTGTCCGGGCCCGCGGGGGTGGCTGACCCTGCCTCCGGGAGGCAGAGCCTCCGCACCCACCGTGGGGTTAAAGAGGGACCTCCCTTTCCCAGGATCGGGCAATTTTATCCAGCTGCTAAAACTCGCTGAAGGACTGAAGTCTCCTTTCAAGCTACTAAATAAATAAAAGCCGGGGCCAGGCAGCTGCAGAGGGGCATGCCGGGTAAGGGCTGGCTGCCTCCGCTCTGGCCTGGCAGATTGCTGCCTGCTGCATAGACGAAAGCCATCTTCCAGCCGGTGATTTAACATTCCAAGGGAGCAGATTAATGCCTGCAAACTTCTCAGTGGAAGCATTCAAACGCTAATTGGTAGTTGCAAGTAATTAAAGTAATTTACTCAGATTATAAAGAAATTTCTTAACAGTGATTAAGCAACTCTGGGATGTGTGTAGTTGTTTGTAATCACTCCCCCAGGGGGATTAAAGCTCTTGGCTGCATGTAATATGTCTTGTAACACCCTATGGGTCCTGTTGGCTCATGATAGCAGAGAACAGCTTGTTGGAAGAGATATAAATCAGGTCTGCACGCACATAAAGTACATCACATAAGGGAACAGCTCTCCTTCATGGTCCAGGCCTGGGGAGCACGAGCTCCATGGCGAAGGCAGACATCCCATTAGCTGGATTTTGCTCCACAGACAGAGTCCATATCATCCAGTCGTAAACATTAACGAAGGAAAAGGCAGAAGGAAGGACAGGGCTGCAGGCAGAACACAGCCCTCAGCACGGGGACAGGCTCATAGGATGACTGTGTGGGCACTTCTGCTCACTGGTTTCCACTCGATAACCCATGAAGTAGGAATAAATCCACTAAACCAGTAAACCAGTTGGTTTAGTGCTCCAAAAGTAACGGAGGAAAAGCGCCAGATATCTGTTAAGTAGATACTTAGCAGATTATACTTAGCCAACTAATCAGCAGATTATCACTTAGATTATTTCGTATCCTTGTTATCCTGGCCAAGCCTTGAGACTTTGCTCAGCCTGGATTTAGGCTCAGGGAGACAATTCCCACTTTGAGACATGGGGAGGAGGAAGCTCACATTGCTCATCTGTGACATAAGGATTTTTCTTGCTTACATTTTGCTTTCTAGTTAAGATGTTAGGCAGTGATATATTCCCTTTCTAGCCCAGAAATGTGCACACATGGCTTAGCGAGACTCGGTGGAGTCATGTCACAGAAAAACATCCTGGATTTGAAGCGCTTCCCACTGATGGGCAGACACCATTTATGTTAGAAGGGAATATCTGGAGGAGCCAAGGTTCTGCAGTATTGTCACGACTCCCATTGCCCTGTCCTGCTGCCTCCGGAAAGGCTGGTTGTCACCCTGATGCTTGGCCACCAGCAGGAGCATGTCCCAGGAGGAGAGGAGGTCCAGGAGGAGGACCTCCTGGTCCAGGTCTGCGACTCGCAGTGCCCTGCCCCAGAGCACGACCCTGACAGCCTTCCCCTGCACCAGAATTAGGATTTCTTCTGTAGGAAGTCTGCTCATGCCCTGCTGAGTGCACAGGTCTGGGGAACCTCCCTGGGCCTGCAGGCACTGTCTCGTGTGTCTTCTGATGGCCAAAGCGCTGCTCACCCTCTCTTGGAGTCACAGCCAGGACCCTCTGCCGTGCCTTGAGCGGATTCCCTTCTGCTACAGGGCTCTCACAACTTGAGTAAGACGCTTTTAACATGTATGCCCAGGCGATCAGGCAATTACCAGGAAAACAGTCTGCGTGCTTTGCAACCTTCTCCCTCACAACCTGCTGGCTGGGTTCTAACTATTCTTCAGCATTACTAGAATTTATTTTTAGAGTGCTTTTCGCTATGTTGGGAATAAAGAATATTGTAAATATTGCATGAATGCTGACTGTAGAAAGATGCAAGTTTACCTGTGCAAGCAAATGTTGAGCAAACTGGGAGATCATCTCCTGCAACTTCTTTGGCACACCATTTTGGTGTTTGCTTTCGGCAATTTTTTTGAGTGAACGAAACCAATTGTTCAATTATATTTTTTTCTCTCTAAATGCAACACAGAAAGGACGGAACAAATTCACATTTTGTTTGTTTGCCTGTCTGACGTGTGTGCCGGGGAAGAAGGCACTGTTCCGCCAGCTCCGCCGAAGGACAGAAATACACCACAACCTTCAGCGACACCAAGGGGTAAACCCTCAGCGTTAGCATTCAGGGTCTGCATGGTGGCCGTTGTTACATTGTGCTGCATGGGACATGCTTTCCAGACTCAAATATAAATAGATTTTTTTCTGTGTTCTGTTTACTGTGCGTAGAAATCTGATTTTCCCTAATGGTCCTTTATAAATAGTTTCCACCCACCCTCTGCTTGAAAGCTTCTCTGACTCACATTGGAAATTAGGTTCTTCCCCTCCTCGCTATTGAGAACAATTATAGCTCTTTGTTCAACGGGAATTAAGAAGCATGAGGGCTGAATCCATCCACAGGAAAATTGTCACTCTCTTTTGTTTTCTGCCTGCAATAATTATCCTGCCAACCGCTCACTCTGACATCCTTAAACCCTCTGTGCCTCCACCAAGCATCCACCATCCCTCCCAGCGCCAGCCTGCCAGCGTGCCTTGCGCTGATTCATTTTTTATTGGTTTCTGTTAGCCACATCCTTGTTTTACCTTTTCTTCCCATTTCCCATTGGGCTTTCCCATCGGCAGAGAGGGTTCCCGGGAAGGCAGGACTGGCTGGGGTAGGAGAGGAAAAGTTGGAGCTGCTGGTCCTCCGGCAAGACGCCAGGGGTTTGGTTGTTTCTCATGAAAGGTTGCAGCTCTTCTGCTCGTGGGGACCACAGCTTTGCGACACCCCCAGGAGATGCCCTGGCTAAGGGGCCTGGGCACAATGCTTTGGGGTGACAAAAAGAGAGCAAAACACAGCGAGGAAAGAAGGCGGCCAGAGGAGCTGACTGGTGAATAAAGGCTTTTCTCCTTCCCTGAGTCTGCTCCAGTGTGAAAACCCCCTGTTTAAAAGAACACGACCAAATCCTACCCGATTTTTTTTTTTTAAAAGATCCAAAATGACTAACCATTGACCCCTCCAGCCACACACTCATTTTTCATTAAACTGTTCCTTGGATCTTATAAGCAGAGAGAGAGAGAACAAGCCGGTGAATGCGCGAAAACAACCGAGAGTGCCCTGGGGCTATAATAACCGAGGTAGGAACATTTTAAATTATACCTTGGGTCAAAATGATTTTAGATTGATCAGAAACCAGAATTACCCCTGAGTTCCAGTTGATTGTCTGTGTCTTGAGTTCATCTGGAGGCTGCGTTTCTCCAGCAGCCCCTATTATCATTATTATGAGGAGTGTGTATACATTGACCCTGTTATTTTAAGCAGCAGAGGCGAAAAGAGCGAGCCTTGGAACCTTAAAAACCCACCAGTTGAAGGCAGTGCACTGGCTGGAGACATGTGCACTTTTCATTTCTACCCTCTAAGGACCAGGTCGCTCATGGGGCCCAGCGCAGAGCCCCCCGGGACTGCAGGAGTCCCTCCCGGGCTGCGGTGGCTGCCGCGCTCCTCACCGGGGCATCCCAGCAAGGAATTTTGCAGCACATGTGTCAGCCCACGTCAGCCCGTGTGGCACGCTTAAGAAAGCCGTGTTGTACCAAACAAGGATAGTATTGGTTTTTCATTACCAAGACAGGACTAACAAGACAAGACTATTTCGTAGCTGTGAGCTGGGAAACGAAAGAGGCTATTACCTTGCCAAGTTGCTTGCATCTCTTCATCACCTTCTCGCTCCCACCCTAAATGGCCACGTGTGGGTGTCTGTGCCCTTGGGGATAGCCCGCCAAATCCTCACTGAGGGCTACAGCACAGGCACGCCGAGGCGCACCATCTCCTCCATGCGTTTAAGCATCCATTAAAATATATTAAAAAGTAAGCGAATAGGCGATTAAATAAATAAATAAATACATAGAATCTGTTGCATGCTGTAACCCATAGTTACAAGTTGCAACTTGATATGTGCTGCTGCCACTTTCCGTAGGTGGAGATATATATTTTTTTACTAATGCTTAAAGGTGCTGCAGGGTTCCTCATGCATTCATGCCCAGTGTACCCCTCAGTGGGGATCGCACCGGCTACCCCCCAAGCTTGCAGACGTGCAGCAGCTCGGGATGAGCATGGAAAAGGGCTTGCAAGGAGGTACTACAAGGTCCTGTGCAAGGTGATGGCCATTTTTACAGTTTTCTAGTGTATAAAACCTAAATATTATCATCTTGTTGGTCTAATACCCAAAACCTCAATCTTATCACCTTGTTGGTATCATCTTCACGATGAGCAATCTATACTGATGGGTCAAGACAAGAGCTTGTGGGGATCAGACCAAATGAGTGATCAGTTTGAAACCTCACTGAGGAGGAATGTCAGTCCACAGTGGTGTGGAGGACGTTCCTCCGTCCGCATTTCACTGCAAGTGGCTGAAGACGGCTCCGCTCTAGTTATCCTTGTGAATGCGCCAATGTCTAATCCGGCGCAAAGAAGTTGGTTTTTTCCTCGCCTCGGTCTCCCAAGGACACGCTTTGCTCTGTTTAATTAATTTCTCTGGCATTCCGCTCGAATGCTGGCACAGCACCACTCCCTCGTCGAGAGGCGGGAGGCGCACGTGGGACTGCCGCGCGTCCGGGAGATGCAGGCGGCTCCCACCCGCAGCCCGGGGCAGAGGCAGCACATCGCCCGCCCATGCCTGTGCCCCTGAACTGCGCAGTATTAGAATATTTGGGTACCTGGGCTCACACCCTTCTCTGCTACCACAGAAGGGCAGACTTTTCCTAACTGCTGTGACTAACCTTGTGGTGTTTCGTTTAGCTCTTAAAGGGGGTACACGGCAGGGTCCATCATTTAATGAGCCAGATGACGGGAACTTCAGGTGAGGAGATTTTCGCAGGGCACACAGCGCTTGAGCATCCTCGGAGCATGGAAGGGAGCTGCAGAGCCCTGCCTGCTCCACCGGGCTCGTATAACTGCCTCGGTCTCTCTCCTCCTGGTCTCCTCTTTTCCTGATGCTTTTTTTTTTTTTTTTTTTTTTTTTTTTTNNNTTTTTTTTTTTTTTTGACTTTCACCAGACCTGAGGGGTCCTCAGAGGCTGTCTGGCACTTGAAAGAAGGGAAGATAAAAATGGATGAATTTAAAAAAAGATTATTTCATTAAAAAAAAAAAATCAAGCTCTTCTTTTAAGGCAAGCATTAACTTTTACTGCCAACTCCATCATGTTGGAGCCTTGTTGTGCTCCCTCCCTCTCCCGGGTCTCCACCTGGGCGAGGGGAGCAGCGGCACTCACCGACAAGGGAGATGTTTTCCCATTCAGCCCGTGTTGCTCGACTCGGAGAGACATATAATGAAGTTGCTCTTCTCTCGATGCCTCCCCGGGCTGTGACATGTTCAATACCATCACAAATTACTGCTTGGGTAATGCATGATTAATCCAGCACAAAGCACCTGCCAGCCGGCGGGGCGCTGGAGAAAGCCTCGCCAGCAGTTAACGTGGCACGCTAACGAGGGGGGACGGCAGGGGTAATGCCGTCCAGGTGTGGGAACGGGGCCACTGCTCCCCCGGGACGGAGAAGAGAGGTGTGCGGGGTGGGGGAACGGGTTACGTGGGGTCCCCGCGTGTGCAGGGCTTTCCTGCGGCACCTCTCCAGCGGCGCTGGTTTTTGCCGAGTGAGACCGTGGGAACCGCTGCAGAGACATCGTGGTGGAAAGCGATACAGGCTCTGCGTGACGGGACATCCTAAGCCTTCTGCCTGAAAAGAAGCAAAACCCATGAGCTTGCAGCTATCAGCTTGCGACCAGCTGAATCCCAACGCCTATTTCTGACGACTCTTTTGAGCCGGTGCCACGTTAGTCCTGCACAAGGACTGCCGCTGTTGGACCGCAGGTCTAGTTGCACTGAAGGCACCAGTTGATGCTGACCACCAAAGGCTCTTGCTGTAGCAGATGCCAAGCTGGGCAGGCAAGGGTTACTTAACTGCAATCACACTGGGAGGAAACCGTTGAAGCTGTGTCCTATCCTTAAGTGGGATGAAAACCCGCTTCACCAACCACGACGTTTGGGCCTAATAATTCCCAAACTCTTTCTTGGACCGGTAACAACTGTTTCTTCGATTTCTCAAAACAAATTATCTCAGTGGATTTTTAAGCCGTTCAGGAATGGCAGCCTTTTACTTCTGCTTTGTCATAACATTCCGGGTTTTCCTAGCATTTTTGGTGCTGACTATGTTTTCCTCCAGACTTGTGAAAAATTGCAAATAAAAATTTTATTTTGAAGTGGTACAAAGGAGCAAGTAGGCTAACTGGAAAAAATGCTGAAACCAGTATGTTCTCCCAAACGGTTTTGGTTTTGATTAATTTTGCACAAAAAAACAAACAGCTTGATCCACTTGCTAGAGAAGGATAATTCCGTGGCCAGCCGCAGGCAGCGGCGAAGCCAGGCGTCAGCCCCCACTGCTGCCGGGCGCTCCGAAGCATCGCTCGGATCCGGGGGAAGCAGCCGGGGGTTATGTGGAAAGCCAGCCCCTGTCCATGGCGAGCGTGGCTCAGCCACCCAAAGCATTTTGTGCCATCGCTGGCCCCAGGCGAGGCGTCAGAACTGCAACAGCCTTTGGACCTGACTGAGCTGCTTTGGATTGAAGCAAATGACCTCAGGGTGAAAACTTCCGTATCCTATTACCAGTCCCAGCCATGGAGGACCTGGACATTTATTTGTATTGAGACAGAAGAAAACATCCCATGGACCAGCAGTCCACAAAAGGGAAAGAAAAAAGTTTCTAGAAAAAGCAAACAAATTGTAGGTATGCTTGTGTTACATGAGTTTTAACTAAAGCCTCTCCTCTCCGCAGAGCAACAGCAAACGCAGTGGGAAATAAAAACAAAATTACCACTGCAAAGCCTATAATTGCATTTCAAAACCTACAGCCATTAATTCCCACAAGCGCCAGGATCAGAACTGCAAATAAAAGCAGCCGACGATGTGTTCTGCATTCGGGGAGATGCTCCACAAGTGCAACGGAAACGCTTTCTCTGCTAGGAGGATTTTTTTCACATGTGCCTTTTACCCCAAATAAAGTAATTACTTTTACAAAGCTGCCTGAGATCCCACATCATTAGCGGAACGCAGGGGTGGATTCACAAATTGCTGTGTGTGTTTGCAAGGAGAACCGAGAGGCCTTTTTCCCCCACCGAAACCCAGAGCTCACGCAGCCGCTCGTGGCACCCTGAACGTGGCACCCTGGGGCTGGAGGCGGCCCTGGTGCTCGGGGGGGGGCAGCACCCAGCGCCGCCGGGGATCCGGCCCGGGCAGGCGAGGAAGGCCGGTTGTGGCTTCTTGCCACCATCCTTGCACGCTTGCAAATGCCTATTTTGAAGCTTGCCGGTTTTACGTCTGTTTGGGCCCCAGTACCTTGTCAGGGATCTTTTTTTCTTTTTCTTTTTCTTTTTCTTTTTCTTTTTCTTTTTCTTTTTCTTTTTCTTTTTCTTTTTCTTTTTCTTTTTCTTTTTTTTTTTCTTTTTCTTTTTTTTTTTCTTTTCCCTTTTCCTTTTCCTTTTCCTTTTCCTTTTCCTTTTCTTTTTCTTTTTCTTTTTCTTTTTCTTTTTCTTTTTCTTTTTCTTTTTCTTTTTCTTTTTCTTTTTCTTTTTCTTTTTCTTTTTCTTTTTCTTTTTCTTTTTCTTTTTCTTTTTCTTTTTCTTTTTCTTTTTCTTTTTCTTTTTCTTTTTCTTTTTCTTTTTCTTTTTCTTTTTCTTTTTCTTTTTCTTTTTCTTTTTCTTTTTCTTTTTCTTTTTCTTTTTCTTTTTCTTTTTCTTTTTCTTTTTCTTTTTCTTTTTCTTTTTCTTTTTCTTTTTCTTTTTCTTTTTCTTTTTCTTTTTCTTTTTCTTTTTCTTTTTCTTTTTCTTTTTCTTTTTCTTTTTCTTTTTCTTTTTCTTTTTCTTTTTCTTTTTCTTTTTCTTTTTCTTTTTCTTTTTCTTTTTCTTTTTCTTTTTCTTTTTCTTTTTCTTTTTCTTTTTCTTTTTCTTTTTCTTTTTCTTTTTCTTTTTCTTTTTCTTTTTCTTT
>VZTL01006664.1:50079-74395 GCA_013400535.1 Scopus umbretta | reverse complement strand
CCTGCCATTTTTTTTCTAGGAAAAAAAAAAAAAAAAAAAAAGTCCCGCGGGCTCCTTGAAGCAATGGGTGTTTTCTGGGACTTGTTCCTGGACATCCCCCGCTTCCATCGCTCTTGTCCAATGCTGTCTTCATGTACGGCCGCATCCCTCTCACCGCAGGTCCCACGGCTCCTCCCCATCCAAGAGGATCTTGAGGGGTGGGCTTTTTGTTGCTGCGTGGGAGTTAAACACCACAGCACTAAATTCACTTGGAGAAGAAAATATTTCACAGTTTCTACCAGAACTTCTGTTGCAGCTTCAAAGAGAGCACACTGCTTTCAGAGTAACGGACAAGAATTCAATAGAGTTTCCCCTGAGCACAGACAGGCTCCTGCTGCCATTGGGTAGGAAGATAGAAAGAAAATATTTTGAAGAAATTGGAACAAGCAGGCAGAAAAACATAAGTGGCTGCACAATAAAATTAAAACAAAAAAAAAAAAAAAAAAGAAAAAAGAAGTACGTGTTAGAGATGGAGCTGCTCTAGGAATGAAAGAGCTGTGATGGGCATGTGTTGATGCCACCAGGCATAACAGAAAAGAAAGAAAAATCAGGATAGTGGATTTTTAGCGTTTACTCCAAAAACACTTGCTGAACACAGTGCAATCTCTTTGATATGAAGGTTAATTGAAAGAAATGGTACAGACCCCTTGGAACTCAGTCTTAAATAGCTCCAAAGAACAAAAGTTTTGGGTGAATAAAGGAAGACAAAGAAAGCTCAGTAGGAGCAGAAAAACAGAAGATTTAAGGAAGACTTGGGAAGAACAGGAACCGCACGCCCGGCTCACACAAGGCTCTCGCCACGACAGCGTTCGTGTCCTGCCTGTATCGGTCTGTGCCCCACTGTACCGCAGCAATACGTGGTGTAAACCCTGGAAGTTATCCCAGAAATACTAGATGCAAAATATTACAGGCTTTTTCCTGAATGGTGATGCAAAGCAGAAAGTAAAGGAAAAAGGATAGAAAGTTACAGTCAGACTCGTAACTTCCTCCCCAGGCCTTAACTTGAGCCATTGCTTAGGTCACGACCCTCCACTTGAGGACATTTTTAGAAGTCTGTAGATCCTGTTTAATATTCTTCCCCCAGGCCTCTCTGTTCCTCCAGGTTTTGGCCAGAATGAGAAATGAAAACACTAAGCTGGGAAAGCCAGGAACAATTCCTGGGGTCTGCAAATCCAACAAAAATCACCACGGGGTGCAAACATCATGGGAGAACTTCTGTGCAATAGTTTCAGCGCGAGTTCAAGATCAAAAGGGTTCAAGATAGTCATCTGAACTGCTGGATGCTCCTCTGAAAATTTTTGCCTTGTCTCTAGTCAGCACTTCCCCAAGTCCAGCCGCCAGCGTTTCCACAGCCTCCGCCATGGCGTTATCTGCTCGTGGGACACGAACGAGCCCCGACTCACGGCACTTTGAGACGTCTTTGCGCTCCTCTTCCTGGCAGCGCGCACCCCGCCAGCCAGCTCCGTCAGGATACAGCCCCCCCGCGCCATCCGAGTCCCGCTGGGAGCACTCCCCGCCGCATCGGCTCAAGGCATCTGCGGCTCCCATCTATCGGGTGAACGTCTGCTGGAGGATTTCTAACCCTTGGCTCCCATCGCCAATATTTGAGCTATGCTGTAATTGGCCATAAAAGTCTCATGGTATTGTTTCTGCGCCTTGATTAGCTGAACGTGAAAAGCACTTGCAATGCAAATTTCCCTTTAAAATTCTGTTTCCTGCAAATCCTCAATGAATCAGCTGTTGAAATCTCCCACTGAGAGCACTCTTGCCAGTAAAAGTTGATAGTGCGAATGTTTGTGGAGTGGGAACACAAAAGGGGGAAGAAGCAGCTAAAGCAAACTAATCTGAACTGTCAAATATTTGCAGAAAAATACATACATTATCTGCCCCAATCTCTCCCTGATGTTTCACCCCACGCCCAGCCGAGATTGATAGCCACATACCCAACCTCCTTCCTTTCATGAATGAAGATGCAGCTGTGTTTTCTTTGTTCATACTCCCTTTTTCAAATGCTGCTGTTGCCTTATTGAAGTCTTTGAAAAATATTCTGTATAGAAACAATTCTGCCGACACATCAGTTTTCTCTGTGCTTCCCTCTCCCCACTTCTTCTTTACCATTGAGGGCATTTGCATGAAAATGACCGCAATATTTCTGAAGCCATCACCTGGCATCTCAGTTTCTGCTGCTGTCCTCCCTCTGAGGTCATTTCCTCTGCGCGATGATGTAATCGGCCTCAGGGGCACGTTTCTGATGTCAAGAGAGGATGGCCGGGGAGCCAGGGCAGGCAGCGCGACTCCTGGCAGGCTCCCTAGGACTGCAGGCAGGGATGTAGTGCTGGCTGGCACATGGACGCCAGCTCCTTCCTTCCCGGAGCCCTCCCTCCCAGCCCATCCCCAGCCACCCTTGCCCTCTCCCCGCGGCCCCCCAGGAGCTTCCCTGTCCCTGCCCACCGGGGACAAGTGCGAGGGCTCTAACCGATGCAGAAGCCACAGCGGGAGCATCAGCACCGCCTGGGTCTGCTTGTTTCTAGAAAGAGCACTTATCCAGACACAGGCTTCTTGGAGAAACTCTGGGGCAAAAGAAGCAGAAGGAGATCAGGGCCCTGCACAAGAAAAGAAGGACAGGGAGGGACTTCTCCAAGAGACGGCCACTTTATCACCACAAACACTTTTTGCTCTGCCAAAGCGAAGAGCTCAGCAGTCCCCTCGCTGCCTTGCACACACAGAGAGGAAAGGGTCCAGGTCTCGTATCAAGCCTTGGTCTCAGACTCTTGTCTGGGAAGGCAGCACTGCTGGAGGCTCCGTCCTGCGTGGAAGAAGATGCTGCTGAAATGGGTTTAAAGATCTGTGATGGCCTTTAGGAAAGATAGACATGGGTCCTACCAGGCAGAAAGGACTACTTTGGTCAGCTAGTCCACCTCACTGCACCACTTTCCAACTTCACTCAGATTCTGGCTAAAGCATGCTGCTATTCCCAGACACCCGATAGGTCCCACCAACTGCAGCAATGTTGTCATTCCCAGCACTTGTCCCAACACAGTGAACCCTCCCGGAGGACGAGGTGCCTGTGATGCACAATGGGGTCAACAAGCTCCACTAAACCCAAGTATTCATGCAGTGCACCATCCACACCACAATGATTTGCAGAAAAACGCTTCCTGAGAAAATCTCTACCCTGCCTTTCGAGGGATCCAAACCATTCTGGGATGAAATAAGAAGTACAGAAACATCTCACAAAATTGCCTGGTGCAAAGGGACCATCTAAGACATAGATGCTAAGATATAAAGCTGCTCCACATCTGTCAACATCCGTAGCTAGTTTCTTTCTCAGCTTCTGCTGCAGAGCTCTCCTGCCTCTGCCCGCGGCTTCTCCTTCCTTCACGGCAGCACTTTAACCAGCTATTTTTCAGTGTCATCCTGAGTGTCATTATCCTGAGTCCTGGACAGGCTGTCCGATGTCACATCTCACCCTGAACTTGCTGCTCAGAAGGAGAAAAACCCCCAAAGCTGGAGCCAGTATATACCTGACTGGTCTCCCCACTCCCTCAGCATTCCCACAGGGGACATAACTGGGAGGCAAAGGCTAAAGCAGACTGGAGGCAGGCACGGCTCAGCGCTGGGACCCCCCCTCCGAACAGCACATGAGTAAACTCTTTGTGTCCAATGTGACGGGCAGAGAGCCCAGGTACAATCCCAGATCAATCTGATCTAGAGTATGTAATTTTTAGAATCTCCTGTTACTGTCATGGCCTCAACCTTTCCTGCTTTTATTTTCCGGATGGTATTTTTTCCATCTTATCTTCTTTCATCAAAATCTTGTTTCCTCCTGCTGGAATCACCACATTCCTGATCTATATGCAGATTAAACCCTGGGAACAGATGCTATTGTCAACTTTTATTAGTTTATTACATTAAGAAAGGAAGATATCTTTGCAGTCACTGATATAAAATAAGACTCCCCACTTTCACCAAAAGCCTCATCTCCTGGAAGCAAAAGCAAGAGAACAAAGGCTCTTCTGAACCAGAGCCATAGTCACAAATCAGGGCCTGTGTATCGGCTGCAGACAATACCCGAGACTTCTGGGACAAGCAGAACGATCCCCCAACGCGTGCAGAAACTGTGCAATGCCCTTACGCAGAAGGCAGATGATTTCTGAGTTCAGCAGTGAGCCTCGCGAGGTGAATTTCATTCCTCCAGATAAGCAAATGATGAGGCCACTTTAGATATTTGTATTACTTTCTCTATTTGTATTCTACTTAAAACGATGCTCTCCCCTCCTGTCTGCTGAACACCATCTTTTCAATTATGGGGAGGTTTCTTCCATGGCCTCACGCTTTGCTCCTTCGCTGTTTATGCATTTATTATTTACACATAGGCCTCCAGCTGCAACTCTCATGCTGGAAAAAAATCATTCGGCGCTCTGTTGGGCGAAAGATAACAGAGGCAGGAGAGCTGCCAGCTCCATGAGAAGGGAAAGGAAGAAAAAATACCCACAGCCCTTTTTCCCCCCACGCTTGTTGGGAACTTGAACTTGGCTCGCATGGGCCGAAGGAAAACGCTTTCATATTTCCAAGGCAGTTGGACTAGATGATCCTTGTAAGTCCTTTCCAAATGAAAATATTCTATTCTATTCTACTCTATTCTACCCTATCCTATCCTATCTTATCCTATCCTACCCTATCCTATCCTAGCCTAGCCTAGCCTAGCCTATCCCATTCCATTCCAATCCATTCCATTCCATTCCAATCCATTCCATTCCATTCCATTCCATTCCATATCCTCACTGGAGCAAGGTATGCAATGTAACCTGAATGCAATTTAGCAGTGCTTCGTTCCAGACAGCACGGCACAGCCCAGGCAGGCGTGTGCCCCCTCTGCAGCGCCAGCTCCCTCCCGGCACACTCTCGGCGCCCTTCGGCTCTCCTCACAGCTCTCCTCTGCCTCTTTGTCTCTCTTGACGAGGTCTGACAAGCTGCGGTGGTTGAAAAGGAGCGGGGGCTCTGAAAGCATGCACATGTGGGGTGCAGGAGCAGGGAGCGGGGGCCGACACGGCGTCGGAGGTGCTTGCAGAGGTGGCTTCCCTCCTGGAAACCATTTCTTTTCCCGGCTCGCCATGCGCAGCACTGGGGGAGCAGCTGGGATGTGCCGGGTGTCGGGAGAAACCACTCCATCACGGGTCACATTTCGAAGCCTTGCAGTCCCAGAGGTCTCGGTCTCCTCTCTCGTGCCCCAAAGGCTGGTGATGGGCACGCCGGACAAATCCCCACCAGACCCTACAGCTCCAACCCAGAGAGTTTAAAAAATGCCAAAGGAGCATTTTGCTGCCGCTTGTAGGGAGAAAAAAACAAGTGAAAGCACAGAAAAGGAAATGTAAGAGAAACCGGGCTAAGCTGCGCTTTTAGGGAGCAAGCTTTGGTTTACATTTTATGATGTTTTCCTGGCAGACGTCCCAGAGCACTGTGCATTTTCTGTGCGAGTGCGTCTGGGGAGGGGGAGCAGGGGGGGACGGGGGAACATTGCTGCTGAGGGGAACTGAGGCAAATGGCTGCTCCCTCTCACTGCTGGGCCTGTAACTGGGTTAATGGGGCATGTATTTTTAGCGCTGGCTGGCCAAGCCCGCACTGCTGCCGCTCCTTAACCTGAAGGCCACAAAATCAGGTGAAGCAGAGCTCTCCAGCAAATGAGGTTTGCTGCAAAACACTTGTCTCCCTGCTGGCTTTTCCCCACCTGCAGCACCCCGGTCCACCGCCGGCCGCCCGTGGGAGCCCTGTGCAGGGAGCGGGCACCCAGCCGCGCACGCTTTTTTATTCTTGTGCTTTGCCAGGTCACAGCAACTCAGTGCAAAACCGAAGCATGCTGCCGTCACAGAAAGAGATGGGTTTCTTTCCCGGCTCAGCCGCAGCTGGCTCGCTTGCAGGGAGCCTCCCTGCCCTGCCCGGTAAGCCACCCGCCTCCCCTCCTCTGCGGCAGGGGACCGCTTCTGGGGCATTATTTAACTCCTGCGCCTGCCCAGGCACTGCGGTTGCAGCGCCGGTGCTGCCAGTGACCACGCTGCACGGGCGCTGCTGCAGGTAAAGCTCCAGCTCCCTCGGCTAGATGGAAGCACTTAACTCTATTAACCAGTCACTTCCACGCTTGCTGACTTGCATTTGAACCAAAGCAGGTTCAGCAGGGGAGCACCAAAGGCAACTTCTCGTGAGCGCAATTTAAACTGACACCGTCGTTCCCGGCAGTCCTGAAAGACCTCAACGCTCTCTGCAGTTCTGGTTTGGTCCTTATGTTTTATCTCCCGAAATTCCCTCTTGCGGCAGAGCTGGTAGGCATGACTTAACATTTCCTTAGTTCTAGCGGTGTTTCAGTGGCAGGTTAAAAAAAAAAAAAAAAAGGATACAGCAATCAGCCAACAGTTGCATGTGGTTGTCTTTGCAAGTGGCTGATGTCTTCAGGTCCCCAAGACTTCAGTGCTGGCCCTCGGCGAGGGAAGCCATCACGCTGGGCAGGACGGCGCGGAGCAGAGCCCGTCCCCAGCTGCCAGCAGCACGGCCAGGGCAGAGGGGCTCCGCCGCCGTCCTCCATCTCGTCCCCTGCCATGAGGTGCAGCGGGACTGGGGTTGCTTCCCCATCCCCGCCTCTGCTGCCGCCTTCTCTTCGGGGGTCTCCTCCTGCATGTGCAATCGGTTTGCACGTGTAATCTGGAGTGTTTAAATATAAATTCTAATTAGAATCTACATTCCAGCGTGGCCTGAAGATTTCCCCCCGCACCCAAAGCCTTTAGTTTCCTTTTTCTTTCTCCTTTCCCCTCTTTTTTTTTTTTTTTTCCTTCTTCTCCTTGTTAAACTCCATCCTGAATTCTCCAGCCTGTGGGTTGGCAGAAATAAGCCGTCCTGCACTGCACGAGGGAACAGGAGTGAGTCTGTGTGTGTAAGAGGGAACCTGTAGCAGGGCTGGGAACAGCACGCTTGGCTCGTGGTCTCAGCTGTGATATGAGCTGGCTTCCCCTTTATTGATTGCAGTAATGCAGGGGATTTGGAACGAGCTGGATTGGGTAATGGGCTATAATTTGGTCCAGGTTTTGCGAATACATTGTTGAATATCCAAAAGAGAAAAAAGGAACAAAAACTTCGAGGAGATTTCTGGGAGGAGGCAGGGACGAGGGCTGAGTTTCTGCGTGTTCTCGGAGGCTGCTTTTCTCACGGGGCAGCGCCTTGCATCATCCACCAGCTCAGCAAATTACAGCTTAATCCTTTGTGGTGGCTTTGGGAAGGGGTGAGGCTGGGAAGGGAGAGGGGTGGGAGTAAGGAGCCATGTGAGTTTTTTGCACCTATCATCGGCCAACTGGCATGCCACCCGCCCGGCTGTTCCCGAGCCTTCCTGGCTTTTCTGGAGCAGTGTTTGATGCTTGATCCTGACACACCGATGGACACTTGTTTCCCTTCCTAAAAGAAGGTCCCATAGCCAGACCCCGAGCTGGCCCCAAGCAACCCCAACACACCTGTCCTCCCCTCCCTTCCTATTTTCCCTGTGGTTTTCCCCTCTTCTGTGTCCTCTGGGAATCCTCCATCCAGCCCAACAGCGAGATCAGAAGCAGAGAGCCAGCGCCGGGCTGGTTTGGGGTGTCCGGTTTTGCAGCAGGAGGAATGGGGGTGGAGGTGGGCTGAAGATGCTGGGTACGGCAAGGACAAGGACCCCCGCAGAGGTACCCCCACCTCGCTCCCTCCGGAGCAGGGAGGTGTCCCGGCTGTTTGCTTGCTCCTGCCTGACAGGCTGGGGGAGGAAGGCTTTCAAAGGAGCTCATCCCAAGGCCACATCTGCTGCATGTGTTTAAAACAACTCATTAAAGTTCCTGAAAGGCCTAAAAAATGAGTAATTCTCTAAATGAGTGAGTCTATAATAGCCCTCTAATAAGCTATAATAGGAGACTTGTGTGCCGCTGAGCATGCCTCCGGAGCCGGCCGAGCTGCGCGGGGGCCCCCCCACCCCAAAAACACGGGGGCCGGAGCGCGGGGGCCACGCGGGTGGACGCAGGCACGGTGCAGGATGCACGCCCGGCCAGCAACCGCGGGGCAGAGGGGAACGAGCAGCTGGGAATAAAGGGATGTCAAGGCTCTGCAAAGTAGCACCGTCTCCAGGAGGCGTATGTGGGGGAACGGGGCTCCGGGTTATAGCGGGGGGGCCACGCCACCACGAAGGGCTGAGTTTGTTTTGGGCAGGAAGGGATCTTTTTCTTTTCCTTCCAGCAGCGTACGCCAAGGCGTGGGAGCCCAGCGGGGAGGAGAGTGTAAAACACCCCGGTAAAAAGCTTGGGGTGTTCTCTGCTCTCTGCACGTGCCTGTGCTTCCCCGCAGCTCCCGGGGAGTCGGGCTGGTGGGAGCTCCTCGCACCCTCCTACTGCCTCTCCATAGGAAGATCCCACTGGCAGGCTGGAGGCCAGGCCACGGTCCCGCTGCGGCAGCGGGGAGGGGGGCACTCCTCCGGTGGGGTGCTGCAGTATATTCTTCCAGCTGGATCTGGTGCTTTGAAAATTGTTGGGATTGCTTTTCCTTTTCCACCGAGCCAACACGTCAACACATGCCGCCTTTTCACAGAACACCTACCATTGCTGCAACATCCTCCCAAACATCAGCTGTGGGATGGATCTACCAGCTTTCACCAGGGCTGGGGCTGGCTTCCATTCAGCAATGTCCCACTGCATTGCAAGCGAGCAGATGACATTTTACTGGGCTTCCAAAGAACTGGAACGTATTGGAAGCTTCAGGATTCAAGATGTTCTGCTCTCGTCGTGAACAGCTCACGCTGCTATATTGGTGAGATGATGTACCAGTCTCTTGGCATTTCGCCCTGCTGTGACATCATGGTGGGACATAACTCATCGAGCTGTGCCCCCACTTGCAACCTGAGCTGCACGTCCCACCCGCTCGGCTGGGACTCGGGACAGCTTTGTCCTTGGGGTGAGGATATTTCTCAGCATGTGGGGGATTTTGGATGGGAATTAGAGGTCTAGTGCAGCCTCCACTTGCCCAGAGCTGACGTGCCACCTCGTGCTCGGTACGTGGAGCCACCAGGATGTGCAGAAGGAGATCCAAAGGACAGTCAGAACTGCATCTGTGTAACTTCTTGAGATACTTCACAGGTTTTACTTTGTTTCTTAAAGCTCCAGGTCCTGGGCAAAGCAGGGGCCTGAAATGAAGGCTGTCATTTAAAAACCTCCTTGCGGCCACAGGGAAGGAAAACTTGAGAAACAGGAGCAAGGTTTACCCAAAACACGCTGAAAGGCAAGGGAAAAAAACCCCATCATCCTTGCTCCATCTCATGAGATGCGAGTTAAGATTTTTTTCAAATTGCTTTTAGGTTAGCCTTGACTTCTAAGCTCTTGTGTTGTCATTGTGGTGTTATTAAATAAAATCATTTAACCCAAACCAGGGCCTCCCTGCTTCCTCAGGAGTATTTTTGCAGGCTGGGCCAACCATTGGGTTTCCTCTTTCTGAGGTCACCTGTGCTGGAAATAGGACCCACAAGTGAGTCAGATGTTTCTCAGCAAACTTCAGGGCTCCTAAGTTTGTGAGCTTCTCAATTAGTAATCCTGCAGCGCTTGTTCCTTCTTCCGGAGTAGGCACGGTGTTCGGATACAGTCCTCAGAGCCACCCCTGGACATCGCCTGGTGCTTGGGAGGCACAGTCACGTTACAGGCTGATGTCAGTGCTGCAATCTGGGCTGGTGTTTATTTATTCAATTGTCTTCATTAAATTCCAGTTAGTCATACAGGTGTCCTGTCCAAGAGGAAGGTCAGGGAGAGGAAAGGAAATGGAAGAGAAACAGAAGAGAGCCCGTGAGATACACAGATGCATCCTTTGCCGTGCCCAGGGATGCAAACACGCCTCTCCTGGTTACCCGCAGGCTTAGAGAATGCAGTTTGTGCGTGCGCACGTGTGTGTGCGTATAAGCACATGTGTGTGCTGCCAAGAGCATGACCAGCACCGGAAAAGGAGAGCAACGGGAGCCTCCCGGCCCCCTTGGGGCTGGTGCACATGGCTGAGATCCTTGCACACCCGGGGCATCGTCCCTCTCGCCCCTCGGCTCCTCCCAGCATCCCCCGGCACAGGGCTCGGTGCCGGCTCATCCCGGCTGAGCCCTGGCACGGCAGCACACGCTGAGCAGCCGCCTGGCTTGCCAAGAACGGGATCTCTCAATAACCAAATCCGACTGGCACAGCCCTGCCAACGCCACAACTCCCCGTCGTGTTGCTTAGTGCTGCGAAGAGCTCCTGATGCCGCTGAAGACAAAATGCGGCCATTGTCTTGTCTTTATTAGGGACTTGAGATGAAATGTTATAGCCTTGCTGGTTGCAAGAGGATACCCCTCCAGAGACTGGCAGGCAAAAGCTGCTGGAAGCAGGCAGCGTACCAGCCTCAGCTGCTGGATGCATTTGCAGGCTGAAAGAGGTATTTTCTCAGTTAAAGGGAACGGCGCCTTCTCATGCCACTCTGGAGGCAGCAGGGCGGGCAGAGGTGCTGTGCTTGGCCCCGAGGAGGGAAGGAAAAAGGAAGGAAAAAGGAAGGAAGGAAGGAAGGAAGGAAGGAAGGAAGGAAGGAAGGAAGGAAGGAAGGAAGGAAGGAAGGAAGGAAGGCAGGAAGGCAGGCTGGATTTCTTTGCCCTTCTTCACCCTACAGTCACCCACATTGGATGGGGTGCATGCACCAGGGCTGGAGGATATAAACAGGAGGCGGTGCCCTGGGTCTAGAAACATGAGGGGACCCATCTGGGCACCACGGGAACACCATGTGACGGAGACAGCTTATCCATGATACCGTGATCTGGGTATTCCCGAACATTTGGGCTCTGATACTAACTGGAGCCTGGGACCTCCTCTTCTCTACCTAGAGGCAAGTTTGTCTGGAAACCAGGGAATGGGAGAAAATCCTCCCACCTCCCAGCTGCCCGCACAGCTCGTGGCTACAAAGCTGCCTTCCTCCCCCTCTCTCACACCTCCCTCCATTTCTGCAAGTCCCTGGGAGATGTTAGATCATTTTTCCAGCTCCTCCAGGTGTCCATAAAACTAGCTGCAGATTCCTCTGTGGAGAGGGGAGCAGCGGTGAGGAGGAAACCTGAAGCCGCAGCGGTGCCCCCTCCCCACGGCTTTTGCTAGGGAAGGGGAGAAGCTCGGCGGAGGGCAGGGGCACCCTGCTCTCTCGAGCAGGAGACCCTCCAGATGGGCAACAGGCTCCCACCTGCACCCCATGAACACCAATGGACCTTTGCTGCTGCAAAGCCCCATCTGGTGTGCCCCAGTTCAGCTCCTGCTCCCATTTCACTGGGAACCACCACTCTTTGAGGAGAGTGGGGAGAAACCTTCAGCTTAGGGCAGGAAGGTGCAGTGCTGCCCGAGGGCACCGGAGCCCTGAGGTATAACTGCCAGGCAGCCTCGCAAGGCCCCTGCCCTGGCAGGACATCACCCCGGGGAGGATGCCGGCAGCCTGGCCATGTTGGCTCTGTGCAACGTGGAGCGTGAAGCTGTCTGGGCTGGCCTGCAGCAGGGAGGCAAGAGCAAACAGCCCCATCGGGCACAGGGAGAGGGATGGTTTGAGGATGAGGTGGTGGTGAGCAGCAGGTCTGCCATGGATCTTCATCACGTCTGCAAAGTCAAAAAGCTGCCTGCTGGGGGAGAGGGGATGAGGCTGGAGTAGGTGGAGATGATGGGGTGGGATAGGAAGGGGGTCCAGAAGAGAGGCAATTTCTTTTTTTCTCCTGTTTCCTTATTTTGCAGGCAGAAGTGATCTCATGTTTTGTCTAATCTAAATTCTGTCAAGCAAGCAGGGAGAAGAAAAAAGCGAGAGATGGAAAGCGAACAAGGGAAGGCTACACAGTTAATAAAAATCTGCTAGACACATGTTCCCTGAGCTCAGAGAGCAGGAAGGGGGAGCCAAGCTGTACGGAGCCTTAGGAGAGAAGGGAAAGGCGTGCTGGGGTCTCTGAACCCCCCGTGGCGAGTTTCACCCTCTTCTTCACCTGGTAAGGAGCATTGCACTCAGGACCAGGTCACAACCGTCCTTGGGCTGTGGGACCTCCCTGTTGCGAGCCGGCTGTGGTCACTGGTAGATGCCAATGAGTCTGGGTTAGTGGCCAGACCAAGACCCCCGTGTCCTTTACCTGTGTCTGATTCCTCCCAAGGTTATTAGGAAGGAAGGAATGCTAAACACGCCAACGGCTTTCCCTCCTTCGTGTGGCATGTTTGCTTTTCCCATCTCACTCGCTAAATCATACGGAGCAGGACAGATGCTCCCTTGGCCGTGCATGTGGAGGGAGGCCGAGGGGAGGCTGAGAAAAGCCTTTTCTTTCCATTCTTATCCTCCGAAACAGTTTTCTCACCTGATAGATTTCATTGGCTTTTATTTTTCTTCCCACAGCATCCACACATGGAGGAGGGCAGGGCTGTGCGAAGCACGGCCAGGAGGACCAGCCTGCTGCTTGGTGCATGTTGGGAGCCAGCAGAAACCAGTAAAAACATTTGTTTAAAACGTGGCTTTTCTCGGCCAGCTCTATTCATTGCTTGGCTACAAAAACACTTGTGCCAGCAAAAGGCGGGAGGTGTTATGGGGGTAGAAAGGGGAGGCTGGAGGTGGGAGCAGTCCAGCTTCTCTCTGCTGCTGGCTTATGGTGGCAAATACCAGCTGCAGCTTTACCTCGGCTTCTTGCCACATCCACTCTCAGCTGCCAGCGTGACAGCTTCCCAGGGGAGAGGAGTCCCTGCCTGTGTCCCTGCCTGCACAGCGCATCTCCCCTGCTGAAGATGTCTGCTTTGGCTGCCGCTTTCAACTGCAGCACGTTGTTTTCTGGTTTGTCTATGCTGCCTCATCGACAGAGTTCAGATGGGTCCAGTGTGCCCAAAAGAAGGCAGCAAAATCACAGCCTCAAATGTGCCTTCTCCATTGATGCCTACAAGAGATCTCTGGATGATAACTGCTGCAAGGTTTGCTGGGACCCAGCTGTTGCTCCCAGCATCGCCCTGATCCACAGGTAATTTTAGCAAGTGAATCACTGTGGTAGGTGAGATGTGGGGTTTGCACTGTACTCCAAAGAAGCCTTTTTACACCTGGTCAGAGCAGGGGCTGCTGCGAAGGCAAGCAGCAGCACGGCTCCGGTTGGCACCTCCTGCGGGTGCTCATCCCAGACGTGGCCAGGGATGCTCAGTGTCACCCGGTGAGCGTCCTCCGTCCTCCGCCCAGTGCCACGGTCACAGGAGGTGCTTGCCAGGGGCTGGCATGTGAAGGGAGGTTCGGTCGCAGGCAGCATGGGGGGAGAGGCGATGGAGAGCAAGGAGGGCGATGGAAGAGTTTTGATCGAGGTCTCCAGATGAGGATCCTGAAATACATTCCCAGGCCACAGAAACCACACTGGAAAATTTGCTTCGAATTACGTGCTGTCAGGGACGGAGATGGGGCTCGGAAGAGCAAGGCTGAGCGGTGCAAGCCCAGACGGGGCCTCTTGGTGTCGATTAACAAAACAAACAAACAGCGTTGCCCATAATGAGCTCCGGCTTCGAGCGGGGAGGAGGGGGTGATTAAAACAGGATGCCACCGCTGCCATGTGCGCTCGGGTTTGGGGCGAGGGCCCCGTCCCCTGCAATCAGGCAGTGCCCACCGCCCCTTCCCAGATCCCCAGGGCAGATTCCTCTGAGCCCCACAGTGCGGTCTGCGGGTGCCGGGGGATGCCGCCGGCATCTTCCCACGTGTCCCTAGATGTTTTGGTCACTCGCATTCCCATTGTTTTACTGCAGGGCAAAGCATTCAAATCCAGCCTGTCTCCCGCTGGGATGGATCTTGTAAGAGCAGATTTCAAGGATTTTCCCCGGTGCCAGCAGCGGGGTCCTTGCTGGCTCTGCCCGGGGTGGCTGTCCCGGGTCTGGCAGCAGGAGCAGACCCCAGGGATGTGTTCTGTGCCGCTCCGGGTGCGGAGGGCAGCCCCGCTCCCAACCCCTACCCTTCCGCCACAGATCGAGGCAGAAATCACACCATTACTAGACTGCTTGTAATAAAATCCCCATTGCTTGTAAAAATCTCTTTCAAGTGAGACCCCAGATGGCATTTTTTCCCCATCCAGCCTGCCCACAGCACAGTGACGGAGTGAGACCTGCTGTAATCGAGCTGTGGCTCCGGCTCCAGGGGCTTCGAAGACGGGGCTCCGTGGCCTTTCCCCACTCCCCCTTCACCTCCCTCCACATCTCCAGGGTACATGGAAGCTCCCCATTAACTGCTGGTGCTGGGAGAGCCACCACCCCGGCGGGGACCCTCTGCTCCTGTCCGCCGGAGAGCAGGGGGGTGAGCACCAAGCACCCCGTTTGCCTGGCCTTCAGCACCTCCCGAGCTGCGGTGAAGTCCTCAGCCATTTCTCGTGTCCAGCCAGGCTTTCACGTGGTTAGTGTGCGGGCCTGAGACCCGGACGCGTGAAACGAGTGGCACAAAAGCATGGGAGAGAGATGGATGCTGGTGCAAAGATTCATCCGATTTTCCATCACGTATTTATTTACAGCACCCCGGGTGTATCTCTGGAGCCCGCTTGTGCTCCAAAGGTCCCGGCTTTCCTGCCATTGTCCTGCAACACAAAGCGGTTTCAGGGGGCCGGTGTGTTGGGGCAGTAATGAAACCCGTCTGGGAGCCGATCGCTTCTTTATCTCCCCAGCTCCATGTTCCTGAGGACCACGTTTTTTAATTTGTGTTGGATAAACAATATGGGATTGTGTACGCAAAGAAGCTCTAATTATCCCCTCGGGTTGTGTTTCCTTAAAGGAAATGAACTGGGCACAGCGTTCCCGCTGGAGAGGTGCACCGGCACAATAGCTTCCAGATTTCTCCCCATGCCATGACAATCCGGCAGCTCCGGCGGCCCCAGAGAGAGGAGAGGGGTGCTGCGTGCTCGCTCCCGGGGGGCTGGCTTCAAAAGACACGGGTGTCCCTCCTGCCTGGGTAGACATCCCTCTGAAACATGGGGGCTTCCAGCACGGCGGGAGCCTGGTGGGTCCGGGAAGGAGACCCGAGCCTCACACAGCGACGGGGTGGCTCTGCCCACCCCACCAGCCCGGGGCACAGGAGAGCCCCGGCGGGGTCCCTGGCGCTGTGCAGCTTTGCCCCCCCAGCCCTGCAGCCTCCCTTTCTCCCCCGGCCCGTGTCTGCTCCCCACCCAGCCTGCCCCGTGCCCTTCGCTCCTGGCCAGGCGCTTTAGCATCGCTCCTCGTAGGCGCAGCGTGCGCGGCTCTCTTTGCTCGTCGTGTCCGCGCAGCCGTCTCCCCCGGCCCTGCCACCCTGCCCACCCTCTCCCGTTTTAGGCAGGATCGGGTGCGACTGGCTGCAGCCAGCAGGACTTTCTCCCAGAGCCCCTTCCCCACCCTGGGCGGGAGGCACCGTGGCGGCAGATGGATTTGCCTCACCAAATAGGAAAGCGCAGCAAGTGGATGCGGACTAGAAGCCAACCTCTCACCAGGGCAGTCCGCTAAGGATAGTCTTGACTCAGATCTTTAAGCCTTCCTACCAGGAGCTTAAGCTGCACGGTCTCGCCCTGCTGCCCAGGGAAATATTCCCTGCAGAAAGTGCTTGGAGGCCACGAGGGAAATTATCTGCCAGAGATTACTTAGCCTTTGCGTGGGCCCAGACCGGGTTTGGAGCCCTTCTTAGATAAGCCGTTACTTACAAGAATTGCCCGGCTATTCACCGAAGCTGTGAGCTGCTGTAGAAATGCCACCTCCTGCCTTCCCAGGGAGCAGGTAGAGCCCCGGTCTCCGGACAGCTCGCCGAAATCACAGATGCTCCTAGATAACCCCTCGTAGGCACGATCATCTGCCCATGCGAGAGAGATGAACCATGAATCTTCTGTATTTATCCCCGCTCCACAACACTCATCAATCTTTATTTACGCCGCTGACAATTGCTTTAGGCTATTTTTAGGCTTTATTGCTGATTGTATCTTTAATGTTATGGGCAGTTAACTTGGCAGCAGGGGAGTTAATGCAGGAGGCTTTCACCTCTCAGGAGACCTGACATCAAACCCTGTTTATGGCAAGTGAAAACGAGCATGGTGGATCCTCCTCTTAGTCCATTGACCTCCATGGATCACCACGTAATCGGAGCTGATGGGCAGCCTGGGGCAGGGATGGCGCCGGTGCCCGGGGAGGACCACAGAGACCTCCCAAGGAGGACGGCTACTCCGAGATGGCTCCGAGATGGGCGGCTGCTCTGGCGGGGGCAGCCCCGAGCCCCCCGCGCTCAGCGCCCCTTCCCAAGGGTTTGCTTTCATCTTTCCTGCACCAGGAGGGTGAGCTGCTCTACCGAAGCCAACAAAGCCAGACAGAGCAAGAGCTGGGCTTCTGCAGGGGCCCGCTTGGAAAATGGCCTGGGGGGGGCCAGGGCTTGGGATGAACCAAAGTGGGAACCGAACCAGAGTTCTGGGGGTTTGGGCAGGAGCTGCAGGGGCAAGGGGGAAGGATCGACTGCCTGGCAGCATTTCAGGCTTCCTCCAACGTGTGAGGAAGACGAAGAGGGACGTGTGCTGACCCAGAGCATGCGAGTGTGGATGTGAAGTGGGGTGACTGCCTCGGGCAGCAGCGCCAGCCCCCCCGCGCCCCCGGGCCCTCGTTAGCAAACTGCAGCGAGAGGCCACATGGTTGTACAAGTGTAACATAAACCGTCCATTCCCCGTGCTTACTCGCTGGGAACCGGCTTTACCGAAGGATTTAAATTCAATTTGTTTTATTGAAGTTTCTTTTTTCCCCTCCAACCAATGCATCAAACTATCATTTTACTGAGATCAGCTGCTCTCAGCCTCCTCTTACGCCCTCCCTCTCTGCTCTCCCCCCCGCTCTCCTTCGCCCCCCACATCCTACTGTCTGGATGAGCCCTCTAATTCTTTCTCCTCTTTCAAGCCCACCAACGCTTCCTGCGGTATTAGCCGTAGAAATGCCATGAATTTCCTTTGTGCTCCTGGTTGAAAAAGGCGGAGGGGGGGAAAGGAGAAAAAGCACAGCGCGTGGCAGTGCTAGGGCTGACAATAATCTCTGCGGTTTTTCTCCCAGCCCCAAGTTTATCCCTGTGCAATTCAGCGTAGGAAAGCTAATAACGATGTGTCAGGAAGACCTGATGTATATTTGCAGAGTTGAATGGCTGGGCCAGCAATGCCTCCTGCACTCCCACCCAGGGCTTATTTGTGTCTGAAGACCCCCGTCCTTTCATGCTGTTTTAATATTAGTGATTTATAGGGGCGGTCTCTTTTATTTTTTAGCCTTCTTTCATTCCCTCTCCTGCCCATCCCTTCCAAAAAAAAAAAAAGGGAAGATCCCTGCCTTGACTGCGCCTTTGCAGCTTTGTCCCTGCTGGAGTCTGCACGGTGCAGGGAGCTGCCAGCTCGTTCCCCCCAGCCCTGCCGCAGAGGCACAGAGCCGAGGACCGTTCGGCAAGCCCCAGCAGTCTGGTGTAGCAGCACTGGGGCATCTCACCCAGCCGAATGAGTGCTGGGGCTCGTCTGATTTACAGCTCGATTAATGAAACAGCGGTGACATCAAATAACCGGGCATTACCCACAGCAAGCCAGCCAGCACGTTATCAGCTGGTCCCTTCCCTCTTCCTTCGCTGTATCTTGCATTCCTGTGCATGGGTGGGCTCTCAATTAGACCATGACCCTGCCCAGATTTATGCCCCTGTTTATCTGTCAGCATTGGACACCATCTGTGGGGAGGATGCCTTTGAAGCAGCGGAGCCAGCAGCAGGAAGGTCGCTGCAGGAGGACGGACACTCTCCTTCGCCCTCTCTCACCCGCAGTTGCCCGTGCGAGAGGGGGACAGCCTGGGGACGGGGCACGAACGCCGTGCTGGCAATCCAGCGTGCCCAGGCACGGGGGTGTCGCCGGCCCGCGGTGCACTTGGAGGGGGAAAGACCTGCGAGGGGTGGTCCCTCCCCGAGAGGTGCTGGGTCAGCCTCGTCCCGCAGAAGGGATGGAAGCCGCTACGTCCTTTCCAGAAGGAATGAGATCTCCCGAGATACAAATTGTCTCGAGAAGATAACCCAAGAGCTTACCTTGTCCCAGACCTCGCTGCCCACAGTGGCCAATGCGCTGTGACAACTGTCTGGAGCCTTGGACAGGATGGGACTTTCCTCCAGCAGCTGCTCCTGCCGGGGAAGGGGAAGGTGCTGGATGCCGATTGCTCCACGGGACTTTGCACTCAATGCCAGCAGCTCCTAAACGGACCACTGGGGCTTCAGTGGGAATCACAGTCTGGCTCGTGAGGTTTCCAGACCAATTCCTAGTTTCTAATATTTTAATGCATTTGTCCACAACACCTATTTTTTTGGGTTCCTTAAATCTGGGGAGGGAACCACCTGGGCTCACAAGAGTTCCCAGAGATCCTGGTTAGCATCAGACAGGGGTAAAGAAAAATACAAACATAGCAAAAAAAAAAAAAAAAAAAGGGATTAAAATCTTGTTTATGCTACCTGTGACCTCAAAGTCACAAATAAAGGGAAGGCAGTAATGAAATGCAGTTCTGCTTCATACTGAGCACAGCATCCTTTGCTGCTTCAGTATTTTGGCTACCTTGCTATACCAGCAGCAACACAGGCCTTACACCTCACAGATGGTTTGTTCTGGGGAGATTCCCAAGTTACATCTTCCCTCCCTGCCTTTTCATACAAAATGGGACCATCTGTCTCTTCCTCGCTCCTGCTCTCCCTCTTTGCACCAGTCACACTGCCGTACCGCGTTCTTCTCCTTAGTCCTCCTCGCAGAGCACAAGTGGGCTCTGGTCTTCCCCAGCTCCTTCTGGCTGCGGTGACCTCTGGGCTGCTCACCCCTGTTCACAGTGGTTGCAGTACTTGCTAAATCATCAATCATGAGAAATACGTCAACATAAACTGTATAAAATGAGCAGGTTTTTTTTTTCTTTTTGGTCTCTATAGAGACCTCATATGACATGCAAACAATGCAGATGTTAATTTGTTTCTCAGTTTGGGTGTTCACCATTACACCCACTGTTTGCAAAGTAACTTCTTTTCCCATTTATTTGTACCAAGACTGCTGGGAGTCGTTCCTGGGTGCTGATGTGCACAGCTCCTTTTGAACCAGTGCATGCTAAAGGTTATGCATGCATTCATTTACAGAATTAAAAACTATCCACAGCCTGGCGTGTGTGTGTGTGCATCGATGTGCATGTACGCCCGTGAGAAGCCTGTTTTACCACACACGCATCCCTACGTGGGATCACAGAGCACGGGATGCAGGCATCCTACACGGGATGCTCGATGGAGGTGCAGGGCGAGTGAATGCTACCCATGCTCTGTGGTTGCATGTGTTTGTGGGGAGGGACTGAACACGAGATGGCACAAGTGACCAGGACGAGGGGAGCAGGATTGCCCTAAATCAGGCAGCCAGCCCACCTCTCCAGGGCAGCACCTTGCACAGCGGTGGCTTTGCCTTCCCGGCTCTTCCCCCGTACCAGCCCTGCCCCTGGCGAGGCGATAATGTGTTTATTTCCTAAGGGGAAGAACAAATAACTTCCTGAGTTCTGGGCTCTTCTGTGTTTTATTATCCTGCTCCCTAGCACCCGCCACTTGCCGCGGAGAGTCCCTGCATTGTAACTGCAGAAACAATTATGTTTTCATTACGAAAGCAAATTAAGGTGCTTGCTTAATCGAGTTTATTAAATACCAATGAAGTCCCTGGGTAAATGAATGGCAAAGAGGCTTTCTGTGCTCAAGTCAGGAAGGAAGCAGAGAAGTGTAATCAAGGCAATGGGCTCGCAGGCACGCAGGGCCGGGGTGGGAGCTCAGCGGGCACCAGCACGGTCCCCGCAGGCTGCTGCCTGCCCCTGGCAGGGCACTGGCCCAGCTGTGAAACCCCATTTGAGGTCTCTGCCATGGCCCCAAAGCCCGGTGTCCCCTCCAGCCCTCTCCTCTCCGGGCTCGCTGGGGCAGCCTGCCAAAGCTGGGGGGCTCAGCAGGAGGACGCATGGGGGAAGACTGCAGTGTAACCCCGTTTCTCCTCTGGAGCGACACTTTTCCTTCTCTCTCCCATCACAGCCTTTGGACGGTTATTTTTAGCTCCTGTTATTTCCCTCAGGCCAACTTTTCTGTCACATTTCATCCCTTTCTCAGTGTTTCTGGTTGTTGCTTTCTTCCTTCAAGATGCCTTCTCTTCCAGATCTCCTCTCCATCTGCCTTCCCCCACTCTCCCAGCCTCTCGGGGATGGAGGGGCGAGAGCTCAGCGCGGGTTTGGGGATGGCGGACAGGCAGAGGCTGCGTGTGCTGCTGCCAGCCCGGGGCTGAGCTGGGCTGCCAGCGGGGAAGGGCTCCTCGGGCGGGATTTGGGAAGCTCTCCCAACATCGCCGAGGGGACTCTGCGCTGGCGTCAGGCAGGAGGAGCTGGAAATCCCCTGGCAGCACCCCAAAGAGCGGGTTTGCTCCAGCAGCTCTGCTGCCTGGGGCCAGGTGGGAGCCGGCAGGAGCGAGGGAAGCTGAAGGCACCCCGAGCCTCCTGCTGCTTCCCCGCACCCTCTGCCCACCCGGCAGGATAGCAGCGGTCCCCGGCTGCGACCATGGGCTTTGCTCCATCCCAAGGCCTTCGCGGGAAGGGGGAGGCTGCAGAGAGGAGCGCGGAGCCACGTGTCTCTCCTGGGGCTTGCACATCCATGGCAGCCAGCAGCGCGGTGGCGGGGAGGCAGGCGGCTCGACGTCCTCCCATGGCTCCCCTGCCTCCATCCCTGCGCAGGCTGATGGGCACCGAGGCACTGGGGGGCTTCCTTCTCCCCAGATGTTATTTTTCATGAAACTAGTTGTGACACTCGGATCAATGGATTTTAAAGACCAAACCTGGCTTATTAAAAAAAAAAAAGGTAACCAAAGTGTCAGGGCTGTTTTGAAATGGAAAACAGGGGCGGGGGAAGACAAGACTGTTTTCTATTGAAATGCATCAGGGGACGGCCTTTTCTCAGCTCCTCTTTGTCCTTCCCTCCTTTTCCCCCAAAGCACTTCTAATGTCTTCATCCTGCCCCTGCTCCTTGTGCAGGTCCATCCCTTCCCCGCAGCACCGCTCGTGGCAGAGGGCCAGGGGGGGATGTCTCTGACTGGGGCCTCACCCTGGCTTTGTGCGAAGGGTGTGCAGGGGCTGGGGGATGCCTGTGCCAGCCCCCCGCTCTCTCCCCCAGGTAGCAGAAAGCACGAGAGCTCTGGGAGCAGCAGCAGCAGGGTGTCTTTGCATGGCAGCATGCCCAAGTGCATCAGCCCAGGTGAAGAACACGGTGTATTCGCTCTGTCACAATATCTCCATCTTCTTTGTCCCCGTGGTGAAAAGAAAGCCCAGACTTTCTTCCTTTGAGTTCATTTCTCTTCCCTCTGTCAGGGCTGCTGGACCTTGGGGGACATGCAGGCAGCTTTTTGGATCTCTTCACTTGCTATCCTGAGGGCTGATGCTCCTGCACCGGCAGCACCAGCTGGCAGCGGTGCCTTTGCTCAGCTCCCCTCCTGTGCTGCGACCCGCCTGGGACGACGCCACGAGGTGCTGGTGGGGCGGGATGGGAACTGCTGCATGGCCCGGGCAGCCTGGTGCCCTGCAGGGCCCTTGGTGCTTTAAGGTGATGCTGTAGGAAATCTGGACTCTCCAAAAAATGGAGAGAAAGCTTCCAGCTGAGTTCCCAATATAGTAACAGTGCTTCTGCTTGTCCTATTTCGTGGTGACTCTCATGCAACTTGCTCAGCAGCACAGACTGTTCCCTGGGCTGCTCCCAGGGCACAGGCATCTCTGCTGCTGCTGGCTTTGTGGTGGTGGTTTTTTTTTTAACCTCTGCTTTGTGTTTGGCCCTGACGTTCAGATATTACTAACACACGATCCTGACAGGTCTGTGTTACAAAGCCTCGTGCTCTGCACTGGAATCCGCACGAAGCTGCTGCCGAGGCGTGCGGCCACGGCTCTCCCCTGGCAGAGGCACGGGCTCCTACCGGCACAGGGACACAAGCTTTGGGCATTGTGACGGCACGAGGAAAAGTCACGGGCAGGGAAATGCCCAGGCCCATGGCCGAGATGCTGCTGCGCTGTGCCACGTCCTGCACAGCAGGCTGGAGCGCTGGCACCGATGCCCACGCGGGACAGCCTGGTCTGCACCACGCAGGAGCCATCACTGCTTTGGGGCCTCTGTACATCCTGCCGAGGCTCTGGGCAGGCACAGAAGCACTTGGGGTTTCAGAAAATGTGGCCAGGCTGGACTGGTCTCTTCTAGCCCAGGAAAGCACTGGGCATTGATATAAATAACAAGAAAGCCACAGTGGCACTAGGCAGGAATAAACACCTCCTGCACGCGAGCCCTCCTGCTCCAGGAGATAAACCAACTGCTAACCTACGGGGTTAAGATAAAACAGTCCTTAAGGGCTTCCCGTAATACTTCCTTGAAGTGCTTTTTAGTACTTCTTGCAGCTTATTGCTAACAGAGACAGGAGGCTGTCCCAGACAGAAGGCTGCAGGGAGCTGCGAGACGGGGCTGGCCCGGTCCGGGACAGCAACTGGTGTGGGTGGTGTGACCACGCCGCGCGCTGCGGCCCCGAGCATCGCGGGATCACAGCTACCTTTCCTTCTTCTCTTACCTGGCGTCATCTTACAGCTTCTCTGAATTGTGGGTAGAGACCTGAAGCGTGACATGCTGCACATGTCTGTGGAAATCTAATGGGTAAAAGCCCGGGTGTTTTGGGGCAGCAGTCATTGCAGGAGGGGCGGTTGGAAAATCCAGCCCCAGTCTGACTCACTGCGAATCAGTCCTTGCAATCCACGCTTCGCTCCGGTCCTGGTCCCGAACGCAGATGTCCTCGAGCACGTGCTGTGTAATGGGTTACACGACACCGCTCCGGCTCCTTTGCTGGGGAACCGAAGCACCGTGAAACAGATGAACATCGAGCACCAGATAACGCACTTCCTCCTGCGAGTGTTCAGGATGGAAAAATCATCCAGCCTAAAATTCACAAAACCGCAAAAACCGTTGAGCGTTTCCCCCCCAGGCCACATGCCTGAACGCCGGTGATTGCTCCCAGCGGCTCTGCTGCCCTGGTCCCAGCCCTCCAAGCCTCAGCCCTGCCTCTTCGCAGCCCCTCGCGGGCGGCAAGGCGGAGGGGAGGTGGATTCCGGTGTGCGGCCGCTCCCCATTGTTTCCCATCTCCTCCTGCCCTGCTGACCCAGCACCTGGGACCTGGGTCCTCACCTCACTTCTTCTGAAGTTCAGGTTTATGAAGTTGTGTTTTACAGGCTGTTTGTAACAAATAACGACAGGGAGAAAACTTCAGAGATTGCAATGGCTTGGACCAAGCAGCAAACGCAGGTTATTTATATTTTATAATGTGAAATCTATGCTTGCTCTACAAGGGCTTGGGAGTGAGATGTCTTTCAAGCTCCTGAATAGCAAAATAAGGCTTGAAAGCAAACACCGCTGGGGTATTTTCCATCATTTAAAGCAGGGGTTTGAATTCTTCTTTCTGTTTCCCTCTCCTTTCCCCTTCCTTTCCTCTCCTTTCTTCCTTCCTTCCCTCTCCAGTGAGGATGCCTGGCAGCCGGCAGGCCCCCTTCCTGCAGGGCCCGATCCGCGGAGCACAGGCTGTGCTGGTCTGGGGGGGCTGCTGCCCGCAGCCCCGGGGCCAGGCTTCCCCGCTGGCTGGGGTGACGGCAAAACTCTGAGCAGCACAGCTGAAACGGGAAATTTCTGGGATATTAGCCATGTGTTACTACACGGTTATTCCCTGTTCATTGAGCTGGGGATGATTCTGCCCGGGGCTTTGGTCTCCAGTCATGCCTCTGCTCCTCTGGCCTCCCCTCCAGTCCCAGGACAGAGACACAGCGGGGTGGGATGAAGCTCCGGCCCCTGAAGCGGCTTGAGTGACAGTGTGGTGGGTAATGGGTGGGTCTGACCAGCTCCTGGTACGGGAGCGAGTCTCCCGGTGTCTCTCACACCTCCAGCTGAAGGTCTGCGAGAGCTCCACGCAAACCGGGCTGCGAAACGTGGAGACCATCGGCTCCAGGTCTGCCTTCCCGGGGCTGGGGCAGCGGAGGCTGCACCCAAGGGCCCGCTCGCTGAAGATGCATCTTCACGGCTGAAAGTCACTCGTGGGGTGAAAGCCCCGTGGTGGCTCTTTGCACTTGGAAAAAGCGAAAATGTTCGCAGCCGGCTGCTTTCCCATCGGGTTTCACAGCAGCTCATGTGGCCTGGCATCTCCAAAGCACGCTCTGCGAGAACCCAGGGCAGAGCCGGGCACACGGGCAGGGCGGGGGGA
>VZTL01006664.1:0-49896 GCA_013400535.1 Scopus umbretta | reverse complement strand
GGAAGGAAGGAAGGAAGGAAGGAAGGAAGGAAGGAAGGAAGGAAGGAAGGATCTAGTGGTTCCTTAAAGGACCCACACTATGGGTGCTTTATTTTCAGTCAGGATGAAGCACATGCAGAATAGATCTCCACCCTCCAGCCTTCTTGAGGATTTTCTGCCCAAGCCAAGCCCCAGATGCTGTAAGTGACCCAAGTGACATGGGGAAGCCACCAGTTTGCTCCCCAAATAGGTGGTGACGGCAGCAGGGGGGCGGGAGCCAGCTGGAGGGCCCTCTGCCAGCTGGCCTGAGGGATGAGCTGGCAAGGCAGGGCTTCTGGAAGCCCACTGGGACAGGGAATGGTCCCGCTCACTGCTCCAGGGGGTGCAGAGTCTTGTCCCCCCTTGTGCCAGCCCGCCCTGCCTGAACTGTGCCCACCCCAGAGTGCTTCTCCCACACACAAGAGCCTCCCACCCCTCTTCGGTGACATCAACAAAGAAAGGGGGAAAATTATTTCCTCCCCCCAACCACAATTTAGGTTTCAGAGGGCTCATTCCACATGCATTTGTTGAAGGTGTAAGAAATCACAGGGCTGAGGGGAAGATTTCCCCTCTTTATTCACCCATTTCCGTACAGTACTGGGACCAATAATAAGAAGTAATGGGCAGGAAAGGAGAAGCAAAGCCACAGAGGGAGCTGGAGATGGCTGGCATTCCTGGACACCCATCCTGCCGGGTGCTGTGGTAGCGGAGGCCTGAGAATGGGGCTTTACTCTGGAAAGCACATTCAGGCGAAGCATTTAGCACGTGCCATCGTTCAGCAGCTCCCTAAGCCACAGCAACTGGTTCATCACCAGACGACTGAAGTCAGCCCTGCTTTAGAGACGAGGAAACCGAGGCACTGAGCAGGGCAGCGAGGGTGTACGAGGGTGATTCTCCCTTACTGGTCATGCCAAAATTGCCTGGAGAGCTCAGTGAGGCTCGAGATCCGTTCGGGACAGGCTACAGCTCGGCACATGGAGAGATTACAGCATGCTGGACAGTTGCTCATGAACTGTAGGGCAGGAGAAACACTGACAGCCGAGACAGCCTAGCTTTTCTCAAATCTCAAAGCTGGGAAGTCTGTTCTGCTCTTCTGTCCATCACCATCCGTGCCGTTCACCCAGACCAACCTTCCCCAGGACCTCCTTCATGCGCCTCTGAAATGCAGCCATGCTGGGCAGGAGGCACAGCCATCCCACAGCTGCTGGGATGTTCCGTGTGGGAAGTAAGAACGGAGGCAATGGAAATCAAAGTGGGGGAACTGGGAAATGACCTGTTTTGGCGTTCAACCAAGGCTCAAGACAAAGCTGGGCTCCAGAATGATCTTTCTGGATCAGCGGCCCCAGCATCTGCACCTCAGCTTGTGTTTGCACCTTTCCAAGCAGGCAAAGGAGGACTGGGGGACCTCGACCTGCCAGGTGGCCGGAGACCTGCACGAGGGGGCACAGCTCACCTCCCCAGCTCTCGGAGCCCAGGAGCAGTGGGAAGGGAAGCTGACAGGGTATTGAATGACTCTCAAGTCAGGTTTGCTTAGAATTTTTGGTTTGAAGGAATATTTTTTTTTTGAGAAAGGGTTGAATTTCAGCTCATATCCCATTAATAAACTTCTCCTTGGTTCTTGCATTGAGCTGATTTGATTTGCAGAATGTACACGAAGGACTGGCCAGAGTGACACTCACAAAAAAAGCCACGGTCAACTGAGCGCACTGAAGGCAGGGAGCCTGGCAAGGATTTGCTGGATGCTCCATGAGTGTCCATCTATCATGATGCTGCTGGACGAGTCCGGATCTCTGTGACCTGGGGACACACTGGCTTTCCATGTGGGCGTCTCTGCTTTGCAAAAGAGAAATGAGAAGGATTCTGCCCTCCTGATGTGGGACCCTGCAGCCACGGTGAAGCGAGAAGCATCTGCTCTCCCCACAGCCACGCATAAAAGAGATTTGCAAAGTTAGCTTAGCTTTTAAGTCAATTCATCAGCGCAGTTGCAGGTGTCAAAGTGGGTTAGCAGAAGAAAATCTCAAGAAAATAAGCAGATGGGTGATGAGCAGCCAGCAAAAAAAAATCACCGGAGTGCTTTGTCTTGCTTTGCTGGAGCAGCTGATAAGCTCACAGAGTGCTGCAAACACTGGGGGATGAATCCTGCTGCCCTGTCATGACCAGGAGAGGGCTTGGCCCCCCAAAAGCAGGCTTCTCATGAATTTCCCCTCCGTAAGGTGGGAGCGCATCACCGCACCTTGTCACAGCGGCAGGACGTTGTGCCTTGGCAGGAACATAACTGCGGTGAAGAGCCCATTGGCACTTGGTTTAAAATGTAAGGGAATTCAGAAGCATTTTTGAGGGTCTAAAGCGAAAAAGGAAAGCAAGAAAGAAAAAAGGAGGTGAATGTAAGAAGTTGGGTGTTTCTATAGCAGCAGCAACGCCCCGTGATCAATGCTGGGAGCAGGTGGGACCGCATCCACGTCACTCATCACAGCGTGATGACTGTGCTGCCAGCAGACAGATAAGAACCAGTTCCTTGTACGACTGATGTCCCACCACGCGCATCTGGGCTGAATCCCTTCCCCATGAAGCTGCCGGCGACGGAGGGAGGAAGAAAGCATCCGCTCGGGGAACCTGCGGGGGAGAGAGAGGAGGCAGAGCCAGGAGAGACTCCGAGGACCCAAAGTGCACCACGTTTCTGCTGGCATTTCCCACCTGAAAGACTTTTCTGGTGCAAGTGGCAGGTTCCCCCAAAGAGCCAAGTGCCACAAGACGCTGGCGGGCATGAAGGCCGCAGGGAAAGGGGGAGGCGGAGGGTCTGTGTTCCCCAGGAAAGCTCACCTCCGCAGCGCAAGCAGCGCGAAAGGGGAGCTCCCGGGGGCAGCGGGAGGTGGGGGGCAGTGAGCACGAACCTTCCTGCGCCCACCGCTCGCAGCAGAAAGTGTCCCGAGGACAGGAACTGCGAGAGCTGGTGGAGAGTCAAGAGAGCAGCTGAGAAAACACATTAATGCACCATAAAGAATGTCTTTGCTTCCCAATGATCTTTTTTATTACTATTTATTCATTTATATGCTGTTGCCTTCCTTTTTTTCCTTTTCTTTTTTCTTTTTCTTCCCCCCCTCCCCTTCTACCAGGCCTTTCAATGCCTCATACCACCCTCTCCACCCCTGGAGACCGCATTTAAATACTGTCTGATCTTTAGGCAAAAAGCAAAGGGCTGGCTGGAAGGCGGGTGCAGGGGAGACCATCAGCATGCCTGACACACGCCGCAACTCAGCGAGCAGTGCAACGCCACAGCCAGCGCGCTAGATCCGGCCACAGCTCCTCCATCGTCCAAATATTTAGATTCTAAAAAGGCTAGGATAGGAACACCAAGAAAAATAAATATTTTACAAACACAGTAACCGAAAACCTAAACAGGAACCCACCGCTTTTCTCTGCCCACTGCATGCTACTGAATCAGAGCGAGCTGTGCATATATTTCACAGCTGTGGCACTGACACCATTTCCTTACAAAGTAATGCTATGTGGCTACATCAGGCAACTTTTATATGGTTTGGGGAATGAAACAAACTTATCTTGGGATGCTGGACAGCTCGCGGGCTGGTAACGTCACGCTGCTCCCCGCGGCGCTGTCTTGGCACGGCTCGGGAAATCAAAACCCTCCTCCATGCCCCAGGAAGGCACGTGGGGAGCCCAGACCTGGCCAAGCTCCGGGTCCGAAGCAAAACGGATGAGTGCATTCGTGCACAGTAGGGCAGTGCGCGCTGGGCAGGTGCTGGCAGGGCAGGCTGAGCGCCTGGCGCTCGCTGGGAGCAACAGGACCACGAAGTCCGGAGCAAGCTCGCAGGGGGACCGTGCAGGGCGCTGGGAGCATCTCCATGCCTTGCTTTAAGAGCGCAGGAAGCACGGGGACTCTGCGAACCCCTCTCTTCCCTGTGGCCAGCCTAAGCGCATGTGGTGGCAACCAGCAGCGGCTCCCACACGAGGCTGGCCTGTGCTCTCCCAGCACAAGAAACGCGGTCCCTCCAGGGCTCAAACAATCGATATCCCATTTCTGACACCGTATAGCTACCACCAGCTACGGTCATTCCCCTCTCTCCTCGGGAAGCCACTGAGCTCTTTTGGTTGGCAGTCCTCCTGGCTCCTATTTGCTGTCTCTGCAGACCAAAGGAGACCTTGTCCTTTTGACTCAGTATGTAGGGGCCCCTCAAGAGCGTGCTAGGTGCCTCCCAGAGACACACATTCCTCTCTGGGAGAGAA
Source organism: Scopus umbretta (assembly GCA_013400535.1). Classification (NCBI taxonomy): domain Eukaryota; kingdom Metazoa; phylum Chordata; class Aves; order Pelecaniformes; family Scopidae; genus Scopus; species Scopus umbretta. The sequence continues at coordinate 45,636 of VZTL01006664.1, read as the reverse complement.
GGAGGAGGGTAGATAGTTCAAACCGAAGAGGAACAAGATGTTACAGCATGTGGTGATGTGGTCACTGGTTTGGCTCACCCAGGGATCGGTTCCAAAGGGCGACCGCCACTGCACAACTCTCCCCGGTCATGCCGAATCGCTCCCTTTGCAGAGTGGCCGAGGAGTGAATGAGCACGAGGTGCTTCGTTGGCCTCTCAGCCCTAGAGACGGGATGGGACCGACCCTCGGGGTTCTCCTCCTGCCCCCTCGCAGCCCCCCACCCGCCCACCAAGTGTCTGGGCTCACGTCTGCCATGTGCCGCCTGCTCCCTCGCTCTGTCCTTGGGGGAGAGGTACATGTGCGCTGGAGTGCTTTGTCTTGGTAGTTGAGCTTTTTTGTTGTTGTTGTTATTTTTAATCCGCATATTGTTCTGGCTTTGCGTCCGAGACAGCAGGTTGGAGAAATGTGCCTGGCTTTTCGANAAAAAGGAAAGCAAGAAAGAAAAAAGGAGGTGAATGTAAGAAGTTGGGTGTTTCTATAGCAGCAGCAACGCCCCGTGATCAATGCTGGGAGCAGGTGGGACCGCATCCACGTCACTCATCACAGCGTGATGACTGTGCTGCCAGCAGACAGATAAGAACCAGTTCCTTGTACGACTGATGTCCCACCACGCGCATCTGGGCTGAATCCCTTCCCCATGAAGCTGCCGGCGACGGAGGGAGGAAGAAAGCATCCGCTCGGGGAACCTGCGGGGGAGAGAGAGGAGGCAGAGCCAGGAGAGACTCCGAGGACCCAAAGTGCACCACGTTTCTGCTGGCATTTCCCACCTGAAAGACTTTTCTGGTGCAAGTGGCAGGTTCCCCCAAAGAGCCAAGTGCCACAAGACGCTGGCGGGCATGAAGGCCGCAGGGAAAGGGGGAGGCGGAGGGTCTGTGTTCCCCAGGAAAGCTCACCTCCGCAGCGCAAGCAGCGCGAAAGGGGAGCTCCCGGGGGCAGCGGGAGGTGGGGGGCAGTGAGCACGAACCTTCCTGCGCCCACCGCTCGCAGCAGAAAGTGTCCCGAGGACAGGAACTGCGAGAGCTGGTGGAGAGTCAAGAGAGCAGCTGAGAAAACACATTAATGCACCATAAAGAATGTCTTTGCTTCCCAATGATCTTTTTTATTACTATTTATTCATTTATATGCTGTTGCCTTCCTTTTTTTCCTTTTCTTTTTTCTTTTTCTTCCCCCCCTCCCCTTCTACCAGGCCTTTCAATGCCTCATACCACCCTCTCCACCCCTGGAGACCGCATTTAAATACTGTCTGATCTTTAGGCAAAAAGCAAAGGGCTGGCTGGAAGGCGGGTGCAGGGGAGACCATCAGCATGCCTGACACACGCCGCAACTCAGCGAGCAGTGCAACGCCACAGCCAGCGCGCTAGATCCGGCCACAGCTCCTCCATCGTCCAAATATTTAGATTCTAAAAAGGCTAGGATAGGAACACCAAGAAAAATAAATATTTTACAAACACAGTAACCGAAAACCTAAACAGGAACCCACCGCTTTTCTCTGCCCACTGCATGCTACTGAATCAGAGCGAGCTGTGCATATATTTCACAGCTGTGGCACTGACACCATTTCCTTACAAAGTAATGCTATGTGGCTACATCAGGCAACTTTTATATGGTTTGGGGAATGAAACAAACTTATCTTGGGATGCTGGACAGCTCGCGGGCTGGTAACGTCACGCTGCTCCCCGCGGCGCTGTCTTGGCACGGCTCGGGAAATCAAAACCCTCCTCCATGCCCCAGGAAGGCACGTGGGGAGCCCAGACCTGGCCAAGCTCCGGGTCCGAAGCAAAACGGATGAGTGCATTCGTGCACAGTAGGGCAGTGCGCGCTGGGCAGGTGCTGGCAGGGCAGGCTGAGCGCCTGGCGCTCGCTGGGAGCAACAGGACCACGAAGTCCGGAGCAAGCTCGCAGGGGGACCGTGCAGGGCGCTGGGAGCATCTCCATGCCTTGCTTTAAGAGCGCAGGAAGCACGGGGACTCTGCGAACCCCTCTCTTCCCTGTGGCCAGCCTAAGCGCATGTGGTGGCAACCAGCAGCGGCTCCCACACGAGGCTGGCCTGTGCTCTCCCAGCACAAGAAACGCGGTCCCTCCAGGGCTCAAACAATCGATATCCCATTTCTGACACCGTATAGCTACCACCAGCTACGGTCATTCCCCTCTCTCCTCGGGAAGCCACTGAGCTCTTTCGGTTGGCAGTCCTCCTGGCTCCTATTTGCTGTCTCTGCAGACCAAAGGAGACCTTGTCCTTTTGACTCAGTATGTAGGGGCCCCTCAAGAGCGTGCTAGGTGCCTCCCAGAGACACACATTCCTCTCTGGGAGAGAAGGAGGAGGGTAGATAGTTCAAACCGAAGAGGAACAAGATGTTACAGCATGTGGTGATGTGGTCACTGGTTTGGCTCACCCAGGGATCGGTTCCAAAGGGCGACCGCCACTGCACAACTCTCCCCGGTCATGCCGAATCGCTCCCTTTGCAGAGTGGCCGAGGAGTGAATGAGCACGAGGTGCTTCGTTGGCCTCTCAGCCCTAGAGACGGGATGGGACCGACCCTCGGGGTTCTCCTCNCCTGCTCCCTCGCTCTGTCCTTGGGGGAGAGGTACATGTGCGCTGGAGTGCTTTGTCTTGGTAGTTGAGCTTTTTTGTTGTTGTTGTTATTTTTAATCCGCATATTGTTCTGGATTTGCGTCAGAGACAGCAGGTTGGAGAAATGTGCCTGGCTTTTCGAGCAAAATGTGTCAAGGTTGGAAATGCCCTCCAGCTCCCAGGGGAGAGCGTGCTGCCTCCAACACGGCTCCAATGCCCTGCAGCAGCATCCACTGGGTCCGGCAGGGCGGAGGGACGAGCTGCCAGCCTTTGCCACGTAGCTTGCAGCAGTTTTTATTCACTCATCACTTTGAGCCCCAAAACCAAGGCCTTAGCGTAAGACCCTGAGAAAAAGAAGAGTAGGAGGGAAGGGGCTCGCAGTGCCAGACCGAGCAGAGGACTTGGTCCTGCGCCGCTGCACCGTGCTGGGATCCAGCTCCCCTGTGGGGCAGGAGCTCAACCTACCCCTGGGTGCGAGGCACCCCGCAGCATCCCACCCTCCGGTCCAGAGGGAGCTGATGAAGAGCCGGGCAAAGGCGGGTCCCCCTCTGGAAGCCCAGAGGTCCCGGTCCAGGGATCCTGGTGCATCCCACGTACATCAGTCCCAGCAAGGTAAAATCTAACACCCCCCAAATGAGAGAAACGGCGGTTAATAAACCCGAAGGAAGTCAGCAGGGGCACAGCTGACATGCCTGTAATGCAGCATGCTCCAACAGGAACAGGGAGAGCGACGTACCTTCGGCGCGGCCCGTGGGAAAGACATGAGGCTGAGACGTAGACGTGGAGACCTCCTCGTCACTCGAGCCGTGCTCGCCTTCTCCTCCCTGCCCTGCTCCTTATCTCGCCGCTGCTCCCGCTGCCCTGCAGCAAGCCATGCCCCGCTCGGCTTGGGAATGGAAGGACTGCTCTTGCCTCCTCCCCACCTGCAGGGAGAGACCCCTTCTTATCTGCCCTGCTCAGCATTCCCAATAACCTTTCTGCATAGCGTTTGCGTGCCTCAAGGAATTAAAAAAAACACACCAGGATCTCACTGAAAGCAACCAACTGTTCTCCTCGCATGTAAATGTTGCTGCTCTTTTGATTTTAAATGGCTTTAATGCTGAGTTCATCTGCTAATTCCCCTCCTGCCCCTTGTGTATTGTATATTAGGAGAAATGTTGTTCTGTATCATGAGCCGTTTATTTTATCGAGTTTAAGAGAAAATCCCATACTGAGATGCTGCAGATAAATATTCATTGTCACATCTGTTTTTGTTTAAGATTGTTGCCTAAAATGTTAAAAATACAAACATATTTGGCGGGGGAGAGACTGGGGCGGGAGGGTTGGTGTGGGCTGCTGAAGTCTGGCCCTTTAGTGCAGCTCGTCAAACATTTTATCGCCAGCAAGGAGAGGAATCGCAATGAGGGTAAACCTCACTCAAGGGAAAGAAAAAAGGAACCACAGCCCCGGCAAGATCCAGACAACCCCAGCGCTGGGTCCCTGCTCACAAGCGGACCGGTCCTCAGTGGGAGCATTGCCCAGCCTTGCTCCGGGCTCTGGGGCTGGTGCGCTGCCTTGGCACTGCTGGTGATACAGGAGGTTTCCCATTCCCACCTGCTCAGAACATCCTCGAGGACCTCTTACAGCACCTTACCACCCGGCAATGAGAAACAGATAAAACCAAGCAAGACCGGGACATTTCCCCGGCATGCAGAGCTGGTCTCTGCCACCATGAGGGATGCCGCGCTGGGGGCTGGCTGCTCCGGCATGTGGGACGTGAGCTGCAGGGCGCCGGGGACCCGGCAGCACCACAGGGAGTTGGCTGGTGGATGTGGCAAGTGTTCGGACGGTGCACACCGGTTTCCAGCCCAGCTCTGCAGCAGCTGACGGAGATTTCCACCCAGTGGTGGCACGGTGGCCTCTGCATGGAAGCAGCTGGTGGGTCCCAGTCCCATCCATAGCTGACAGATGTCCACTTGATAAATGAGCGTCCCGAATGCTGGCAATTAACTCTGCTGGTAGCAGTTTTCAGCAGGGAGGCCAAGAGCTGAATAGGGTTTGTCCAGGCCAGGCTTGAGACACACAGCGGTGGGGCAGCACGGGACAACGTCAAGGAGACTCAGTCTGGCACAGTCTACGCTGTCCCTGCTCTGGAGATAAACAGAGCCCTTCCCTCCCCGGGCCTGCCAGTCCATTACCTCTGCTCAGCACTAAAATTTAATTTTACATTTAAATAAAATAAACTAAACTCGCTTGACCTTATTTTTTTTTTCTTTTAAAGCTTTTGCAGCTCCACCGAATGCAGCCAGTGAATATGGGAAGGCATAATAATAAGGATAACGCTTTCCACTTACTGAGCACTTTATATTCTCCGAGCACTGTACAAACATTAACTAATTAAACAGAGCAAAGAAGCAGCCCTATGCTCTGTCCTAATGCTGGGAAATGGAAACAAGGAAACTCTGAACCAATATGTCAATAACATCAAAGTCCTATTGTCCTGGCCTTGGCTTTGTTGCAAAGGAATCCGACATTGTCTCAGAGTTTCCAACATGGCTTCAGGCTCTTCACACTTGGGAAACAAGTGTGAAAAAAATGTTTCGGAGTCAGAAGACAAACCCTGATCAAAGTTGGCAGAAGTGGCCAAGGAGACCCGGGGACTGCAGCCTCCCCCTTTGATGCCGCCTCATGTGGGAGCCATCCCGGCGGCTCTCGCACACAAACCCCAGAGCCCTTTCCGAGGGCTGGCATCTTCCTCGGGGCCCTCTCATGCGCATCTGGGGGATGTTTCCTATTAAGGATTCACACTCTGGTTGAGTTGCATTCCTAATTGTGGAGACTTTAATGGCCCTAATAGGAAACACACCCGCAGCGGAGTCCCTGTGAGTCATTCTCCCACCGGAGCTGGTCCTTGGGCCGGCTGCCACATGTCAGGGGTGCGCTCCGCATGCTGCCTGCATGCCCTGGGGGGGCACAGGACCAGGGTCCTGTGGGGAACCCCACTTCCAGCCTCTCGCCGCACCACCGGCACTCAGCCACGAGGCGCCGAGAGTCCCACGCCTGCTCACCGGCCAGTTGCGCCTCAGTGGGACGGCACCTCCAAGGAGAAGCTCTGCGTTGGCCATCCCGTTCCAGCAGGAGCATCTGCAGCTCTGGAGGCAGGAGGGGTGCGGGTCAGAGCCTGGCACTTGGTGACACTGGGGAATGGCCATGGACACGTTCTCCAGGCCTTTGGTCTGCGTTGTCCGCCCAAGCGGACCGGCGCATAGTTGCTCTCTGCCTGTCTGCTGGGAGAAGGGAGTTAATAAATGGGGCCAGAGGGGTTCTGGCCAGCTCCAGAAAGTCCCACCCCAGCCCATGCCTAGACATGGGGGTACCTCAGTCCCTCCTCCTGCAGCAGCTTGGGCATCTGGGCTCTTGTCCCAAAGGGCAGCCGCCCTCTTGTTTAGCAAACCGAGGTGACCTTCGGGTGGTGCGTGTTTGTGCCAGCGCTCAGGTGTCCCATTCATCACTGCAACAACCCGCACGGCTCCAGGAAAAGGTCACCTGAGCTGTACCAGCCTTTCCCTTTCACATTTATGCTCCTGCCAGATTAATTCTTCATCATAAAACCAAATGCCCCCATTGCAATTATTTGATGTTTTCTGAGTCAGCCTAGTTTAAGATGCCTCCCTTTCCTCCTTCCCATCACTTTCTCCGCTGTTAAGAGACACCAAAGAGAAATCATCAGCCCATATATTTTTAGGACAAATTCCTTAATTCCGGGGATGTTCTGGCTGAATCTTAGCACATTTTTCTGTGTCTGCTTGACAGCAATACCTGGTGTCTAATTAAGGAGAAATGCTGTTGCTGACTGCTTTTGGTGAGCGACAGTGGGGATACAACAAATGCCAATCCCCCATCACGAAACAGAAAGCACAAAAGTCTGTGCTTTTAGGGTCGGTTCTGGATCTTCAGTGCTGCGGCAGGTGGGCAGGCCTGACCTGTGCCCACAGCCATGTTACAGGTAGCAAGAGATCAGGATGCCCACGGGCAGGAGAAACACCTCTGAGACCCTAAAGGGTGGAGGACTTGGGGGAGCCTGGAGCCTTATCTTATCTGAGCAGACTCCCTCCAGGTGCTAATAATTAGCAAAGGGCTGGGTGATAATTAAGGCAAAATGAGCCGTCCTCCATCCCTCCCACCCCAGCTGGAAGTTTGGGTTGTGAAAACAAGGTCCTTAAGGTTCCCATTAGGATCGCTCTCAGCCCCGTGCCCCCCGCTATCTGCTGGCACCTTTGCCGAGGCTCCTCCGTGGCCCCTCGCTCAGGCACAGCCTTTCCCAGGGCACCCTCTCACAGGTTGGGGATGTTTGGCTTGGGGTTGCGTCATGGGGGAAGAGGGAACTCTTGTTTTTATTCTTCTACAGTGGGAATGTTTTTCCTCCTGTTATTCATCAAATTCCACTGGAATTTAATACTCACCAGCTCTAAATAGCCTATTGCACTAACAGTGATTGATGGTTTCCAATGAGTCCATAAATGCTGCCCATATATATATATGGGATATATGTATCTTCCAGATACAATTTTGTGATTCTAGAGATGCCTGTCTGGAACAGGTACGTCTGCCCATGGGAGGAAGACGTGTTTCTGCACACTCAGAGCAGCGTATGCAAGCAGAACTCCCGGTCCAGGGCTTAAGGGGACATACAGAGGGTTCACAGCCCAGGGGAAATGATGTGTCCTTCACCTACGTGGTCATGGAGCAGCCTAGGACAAGGCACCAAGAGTGGCCACATGCTCACAGGTGCTTATTTAGTGGCAGCAATTGCTCAGCTCTTGCCTGGACGAGCAACTTCTACTTTCAAGGCACAAATCCCCAGGCATTATGACTTTGTGGGTTAGAGATAGCTGGTCCTGGGGAACAACAAAGTCTGAGATTGAACTGCGTGAACCTGGGGGAGTCACCCTCCATCCTCTCTGAACTCTGGAGGGGGGGCGGAACAAAAGCCTTCAGCAAAATCTGCTCACAGGGGATGCACAGAAGAAGCTGATGATGGCAAATGCGACGGTGAACGTGCAAACCAGCCACCTGCACGCACGCGATTGCTCGGCTGCTGTGGGGCGGTGAAGCCCCCCCCGAAGCGCAGCTGCCCGCTCCGCGCAGGGGCTCAGCTCCCCTCTGAAGAGCAGGCTGGGCTGGGACTGCTCCCAAGCCATCTCCTCTGCAGTCTCGGGGACTCAGGGACTCCTTGCTGTTTACTGGACCTTCCCACAAGACACAATAAATTATCCCTGCCTTTCCCCTTTCCTTTTGCCAGCTTTTCGGAGCAAAGCTTGCTTCTACCTGGTGGGGGCTGCCCTTCCCTCCGTAAGCCTGAGGAGCCCTCGCTATCCTGTTCGAATTAAGCTACCTGAGATAAAATCTGGGGAGCTCTTAGAGGGAAACAACTTAAAGAGATGTAAAATGGTAACTTGATTTACTCATTTGTTACTGAACGTTTGATTCCTCCCTGAACCGCCACCCAGCCAGCTGGGTTATGTGTCAAAGAGAAAAAAAACAAAACAAAACAAAAAACCAATACAGAGAGATCCCTTATCAGATTCACTGCATTAAAAGGATTTGGGGAATGCTAATGCAGACACCGGGAGAGGGAGACGGGGTGGCCGAGCATAACGCAGCACCTTGGCCGGCCCCGCGGGGCCCCGGCTCCTGTTTTCCCCGGGGATGTGGTAGCAGGGCTGGCAGGGCTCTTCTCGCAAGGCAAAGGCCGGTTGAGTGTCATCTCCACCGCACGCCAAAGGTGGGCTCCCAGCCTCCCCCGAGAACGTTTCTCGTCCAGGGTTGCTGGCTCAAGTCAGTTATCTTTTGGTGTGTGGGTTAGAGGCAGCTGTCTGAGCCTGCAGCACACCCCTTTTATAGGAGTCACGGATTCAGGCAAAATCACTCAGTGGCTGACGGGCATCTTGCGGTTTCCCACGCACGGGGACAGGAACGCTGTCCCATAATTGGTTCAGGAGACCCAGCCCCAGGGAGGTCTCTCCGTACCATTCCCCAAACATCCCATGTGGATGGAGCCCGGACAGAGCCCTCACAGCCGGCACAGGCGAGGCGGATTCAAGTTCCCACAGTGAAAATACCCCCAGGATTAGGACCTGAGTCACACTAATGACCGGGAGAATTGTTTTGCAAATTAACAAATGCAATTTGTTTCCCAAACAAATGCAATCGGAAAAGGGCAAGGTTAGGACAGCAGGAAACACACTTCACTCATTTATTTTGACAACTGCAGTTTTGTTTCAATTACTGATGTGCATCTTCCGTAATGTCCTCGTGAGCATGCTCTAGTCACCCTTGCCAAAACGATGAAGTCTTGGTAATAGGAGACCTTCAGTGTGATGGCTCTGCTATTAAACCTGTGCTGAGATGCGGAGAGAGCCATTTTTGTGTGTGCAAATGATGAAGGGCAGATTAGTAAGGCCCTGCTGTATTATACTGTGAATATATTTAGCTACTCAATGTGATATAGATTAAGAGCAGCAGGAAGCCTGGCAGTTACGCTTCAGAGGGCTGGGAGGGAACATTTCCATTTAGCTGAGTTGACATTCGCTTTGCACGCACCTGTCTGACGGGTGCCTCGGCCCCGGCACCAGCCCCATCTCGGGGCCGCATCCCTCTTTCCCAGGGCTGCTTTACACCTTCTGGCCTTGGGCAGGATCCATCCAGTCCGAGCTGCCATTTTGGCTGCTGCAAAGCAGCTTCTGGGTGAGTCGGACTCAAACCGTGATGGTTTGAAGGGCTCTTTGCCCTAAAGAACTCTTTTAGGCTTCTTTTTTGTTCTTTTCTGTGCTGTGCAGTTCCCTCCAGCCAGTCCCTGTCCTTGAGGTGGGACAGCCCTCACCCAGCTGCGCTGGAGCCAGCCCTGGGGCTGAATTCACATTTCAGGGCACGGTACCCTCTTGCTGCCCCCGTGCTCAGCTCCGGTCCCCTCCCGCGATGCCCAGAGCAAAGGCTTTTTCCCCCGGGATGGTTCCCCTGCCTGCCCCTGCCCGCGGTGCATGAGAGCATCAGACCCGGTTATCCCTACACGCGCACGTGCAGCCCGTTTGTAAATTATATGGAAATACAAGCGGTCCCTTCCGCGCTGCCGTTCACAGGGGGGACATGCTGTGCTCCCGTATCTTTGGGGAGATGCTCATGGGTGCAGCCAGCAGCACCAGGTTAGATGAGATTTGTGTCTTTTCCATACTGATATCCAGGGAGAAAAACGTTTTCTCCACATTTACAACTGAGTTTTTCCAAGAAGTCCTCACTGCAGGGACCCCAGAACTGGAGGGCCCCGGCGTGTTCCCCTCCTGCCCCAGCAGAGCCCTTCCCAGCACTGTGCCCTTTCAGGATAATCCGTATTACTTAGGCTGGAAATTCCTGAGAGCTGGAGAACTCGTCTGATTATTTGCAGGCACGCGGCCATTCTAGGGACTATATGATTTTAATAACCATCCCAGTGCTGAGGCATGTGGCTTTAACAGCCCTCGGCAGCCCATCTTTCCACAGGGGTAATGGGAAACTTTGGAGACATTGACAAAAAACAAGCTTGCACTCAGCAAAATGAAAAACAAAATAAAAAATCCCCCCTCCAAAACCTGTTTCAAGTCAACCAAAATGTTTTGTTCAATCCTAAAACAAACAGTCCATTTGCTTTTGCAAGATTTCCTTTTTTAAAGCTCCTTAAGTGGGTTTCAATTAAACATAGGCAAATTTTGTTTGAAAACATCATTTCAGAGCGAAACAAAAAAAATCAGACAGTTTTCCTGGAAAACTATCATAACAAAATGTTTCAACCTCTCTGATTTTATCGTTTTTTTTTTTTTTTTTTTTTTTTTTTTTTTTTTTTTTTAGGTACAATATCATTGTAATTTAGTGAATCGTCTCGGTTGACCCACAACTGCACTTTTTGGAAGACAAACTACTTGTCAGACATGTTTCGCCCAGCGTCGCGGCCCATGCCTTTGTTCGATGGCTGCTAACGAGGACCGCGCCCGCTGACGAAGCCGCCCTCGCCCGGCTCCCCTTTAAGCCCACTGATGCTGCACGTCGGTGAGCAACGCCATGTCGAGCACACAGAAAAGCCAGAATTTCTGGTTTCCATAAAGGAATATGGAGAATATTATCCAGTGAGATTTGAAACTTAGGTGGGAAAGTTGCCAGCGTGCAGCGTTTTCAAAGAAACTCCTGTATCTCATATTGCTGAAAACTGGGAAGTCCCGTGGGCTTAGGGAAGGGGAGCCAGGAGGGGTGGGGGGTCCCCGTAATGGACACGGGGGTAGAGGCAAAGCAGGGGGAAACTTTCTGAAGGGTTTCTTTTATATTAGAATAAGTCATAATTAATGCTATCAAGTGGTGGAAAGGCAGCTTCGGGTAATGCGAGAAGAGCCTTATCTCTCCCCGCGTCCCATGGCCGGTCTGCAGCTCTGGTCCTGGGGATAAGCAGGATGCATAAAAAAAAGTGTCGGGAGCGGGGTGGCATGGAGGGATCGGGGTGCTGCTTCTGCCCCCTCCTCCTGCTGCCGAAAAGCCCGGCTCCTCTCCCGCTTGGCTCGGGGTAGCGAGGTGAGCCAGCCCCGGCAGAGGGGAGAAAATTAATCCCCACGGATGAATTTTCAGCCAGATTGGCTTCTTGATTGGGCTGAATATGGCCACAGCGTGAGCAGGGCGTCGGAACAAGCACCCTGCGGGAGGGAGCGGTGCCAGGGTGCCGGGCGCGGTGGCCGGAGTGGGCACCCACGAGTCCCCCGGAGCGGCGCAGCCTGGCACGGTGGGTTTCGGCTGCCCCGGCACGCGGTGCCGCCAGCATCTGCAAAGGCTCTCAGGCCTTTTTGTGGTTTTATTAGTGCCTCAATCAGCCTTGAGGGGCTGGGCTGGTTACCATGTCTCTGAGGCATGAGCTCATAGTGTTAGTTAGGCAATTTGTTAAATAGAAGCTGATTAGAGGTTTCCCTGCCTGGGTCCCATGAACCATATGCTGTTGTTTATTCACACTTTTTGGCCACGCTCGCTTTCTTTTTCTCTCCCCTGGCAGTCGGATCACAAGCCACACGATGCCACTTTAATCGGTGGCTTTGACGCGTCCTCCCTGACGCAGGTCCGCGGCGCAGGCTGAACCCGAGCCGCCTGGGTTAGCACGTCCCTGGTCCTCGGGGGAAAGGCCGGGCAGGAGGCAGCGGGTGCCATAAAACTCTGGCTGCCATATAGCAGTGCGGTGGGTTGGCCCTGCCTGCACCCCAGGTGCCCACCAGAGCCGCTCCATCACTCCCCTCCTCACCTGGACAGGGGAAGGAAAACATAAGGAAAGGCTCGTGGGTCGAGATAAGGGCAGGGAGAGATCACTCACCGTTACCGTCACGGGCAAAACAGACTCGACTTGGGGAAATTAGCTTAATTTATTACCAATCAAACCAGAGTAGGATCTTGAGTAATAAAATCAAATCTTAAAACACCTCCCCTCCACCCCTCCCTTCTTCCAGGGCTTAGCCTTACTCCCAAGTTCTCTCCCTCCTCCCACCGAGCAGCGCAGGGGGACGGGGAGAACACCATGGCGTTGCGGTCAGTCCATCACACATCGTCTCTGCCGCTTCTTCCTCCTCAGGGGAGGACTCTGCACAAGTCCTGCCAGCAGACCCGCTCCGGCGTGGGCTCCTCTCTCCACAGGTCCTGCTGGGAGCCTTCTCCAGCGTGGGCTTCCCACGGGTCACAGCCTCCCTCGGGCATGCACCAGCTCCGGTGTGGGGTCTTCCATGGGCTGCAGTTGGAGATCTGCTCCACCGTTACCCTCCATGGGCTGCAGGGGGACAGCCTGCCTCGCCACAGTCTTCCCCACGAGCTGCAGGGGAATCTGTGCTCCGGCGCCTGGAGCACCTCCTGCCCTCCTGCACTGACCCTGGTGTCTGCAGAGTTGCTCCTCGCACATATTCTCACTCCTCACTCCAGCTGCAGTTTGCAACCTATTGGTTTATTCCCCCCTTCTTAAATACGTTATCCCAGAGGTTCTACCACCATCACTGATGGGCTCGGCCTTGGCCAGCGGCAGGTCCGTCTTGGAGCTGGCTGGCATTGGCTCTATTGGACATAGGGGAAGCTTCTAGCAGCTTCTCACAGAAGCCACCCCTGTGGTCCCCCGCGCCCAAAGCCTTGCCACGCAAACCCAATGCAAGAAAAAAAAAAATTAAAAATAATGTACTTAAAACTGGTGGATCAAAACATATTCATCAAAATGCCTGTGTGGTGAAAAAGCCTCTGTGATCTCAATTACCTCCTTCTGTAAGGATCCTTGCATAGCTGAAATTGTTTAGTTTCTGAACAGCAATGATAAAAAAAACACTTTAGGTTTTATTTCCCTACTTTGGCTTCCCTTGGGAAGAAAGCCAGAGCGAGAGATTCCACGCATGCACATACACACAGGCACATTCGTGTGCACACAAAAGCCATAACAAAACCCGAACAAACAAAAGCTTCAAAACTTGTTTGCTTTAATTTTTTTCCGCTGAAAAAATGTGAACTTCTCAGAGAAAAGAAAATGCAACTTGCTTGTTTTGTCTTTGTGGCCTGCCCTATTTTTGGGGAATTTGTTTTCCAGTTTGCAGCCATCCTCAGTCTTAAATTTCTCCTATTAAGGTTAATGCTCAAAGCTGCCCTAAGCCATTGCCCCTTGGAGGAAATATTAAGCGGGATGGAAGTGCTAAAGAGGAGGCAGCAGGTCCTGGCAGGAGCTGCGCGGCCCCGGCTCGCCAGCCTTTCTCTTCCCCCTGCACCTCGCGAGGCTGCCCTCGTGCCGTGCGGCGTGACGGATGGGTCCCTCAGCCTGGCCCCGCGCTTTCATCCTCCCGCTCATCTCTCCCCAGCGCAAAGCAAATTGTCAAAAGCAAAAGCGCTTGAAGACCGACCCAAAATAAATATAGGTATAGCATGTGATGAATGGTCCCTCCTCTGAAATTCATCTTCGTGAGAGACATAAGCTCACAAGCAAGTCGGCAGCCGCGGGGAGCTCGTCCAGCCTCTCCTGGGCAGCGCAGGGAAATGCCACAGCAGGAACGTGCCGCCATGTGTCACCTGGGGCGGGAGATGCTTCCTCTGCGGAGCGGTGGGGCTGCGCGGGGACCCTGGCTGCGGCGGAAAAATGGGTCTGGCTGAGGAGATGCACGTGTGGGCTCTCCGGAGGGCTTGCTGTGCTCCTGCCAGCTCTCCCCACTGCCCCTCTCCCACAGCAGCGGCCCTCTCCTTCCTCCGCAGCCAAACCTCACCGGGTACCCACGGACCCCTGCAGCCTCGGGGCAGGAGTGGCAGCTGCGGGAAGGTCACTGGGATGCTTTGCTCCAGCAAGAAGTCCAGCGCCTGAGGCACCCGCCACGGCTCCTGCCTGGGCATCTCACATGGGTGCATCAAGGACGCGGCTTTCAGAGTGGGGGCTGCACGTCAGCCCTGAGATGTGGCCCCATCTCGGCCTTTCCCGGAACCCTCAGCTGCGGCTGTGCATCTCGACAGCACAGTCATGCAGCAGGACAACTAGTGAGCTCCCAGTGTGGGGGAAAACCTGATCCTCCTCCCTGATCCTCCTCTCTGACCCCCCCCCAGCAACAGCCTCTCGGCAGGGCTCACGGCCACGCTCTGGTGCCCACCGCCCCGCATGGGCTGTGTTTGCGAGGTAGGACAGAGGTGCGCCTCCTGGGCAGAGGTTTCACAGCAGCTGCTTCTCGTGCTAGCCTTGCTATACCATTGGTAAAAAATAAATAGCATCACCTTTAATCTCTGGTGTGCATCAGAGGGGAGCCTCTCTGACCCATCCGGTTGTGCCGGCACCAGGAGCACGGCCCAGGGCAGCTTATGGACCGGCTGTCCCATGCTGACCCTTGCAGACACCCTCCTCTGCTTCCACTGGCTCAGGCCAGTTGCTCTCACTCTTATTCCATCTGTGATATCTGTAAGAAACAAGCTGGTAATGTAAGCCGTGGTTAAAAAGTCCTGTGTTATTGCTGTTCCTGAGTCCCCAGCATCTCTCGGTGCTGTGTACCTCTCCTTTCAGAGCACAGGGTCCCCTGAGGCCAGAACTGACTTTATTTTCCTGTCTCATGTGGCAACAAACAGACTGTGGATGCAGGACGAATAATAAATGGCATGTAGATAAGCCAGTCGTCTGAGGGAGTCACAGCATGAGGCACTGAGAGAGGGAAAGGCTGTGGTGGAGGGAGGATGCAGAAGTCAGCAGCGTCCAAACTGGATTAACTTGACAAATTTCATGGGGGGCTGCAACTCGGGCAGCACACCCTGCAGGGGTGGTGGAGCACACGTCTTTCCCCAGCGCAGAGCTCTCGCCGCGTGCCTTCCCCCGGGAACCAGACCTGCCTGTGTTCAACCAGGGCTGGGGTCACACACCGCAAAAACCAAGCCGATGCAGAAGAATCTGGCTGTTGAGCATGAGGGAGGGAGGACAGGGAGAGGGAGAGCAGAGAGCCCAGGGAGCGTTGCATGGGGAGCGCTGGAGAGGAGGAGGAGGAAGAGGAGGAGGAAGAGGAAGAGGATGACCATCTGGGTGGTTTGGCAGATGGTCTCACCTACGGGGATCGTCTACAGGCAACTTGTCAGCGTGACTGCTGGCCCCCTTGCTGGGGAACCTCTGCTCTGTGTGGACGAGCAATTCGCCTCATGGCTTTTTCGGTTCGTGCCTGTCAGCTGGGTGCTGGGAGGACCAGCCATGAAACCAGGAGGGAAAAACCAGTTTTATAGCAGGGGAACGCACGAAGTCTGAAGACTGCAACCTATGCATGTTGGGGTGCTGGAGGCAGAAAAGCAAGGGAGAAGTGTCATGGCATTGACCTTCAACTAATTTAACGGGTGTCAGCAAGCAGAAGGGAGGAGAATGATTTAGAAAGGTAGAGGAATGTGTAATTAGGAAGATGGGATTGAGGAGAGGAAAACAGGTGATAAATTTTCAGGGAAATAATCCAACAGAGGCAGAGGAGCGAGAAACTCATCTATGGGGAGAGACGAGACCATCTTCCTATGGCACTGAAAGATAATTTTAAATTGCAAAAAGTGTACAGTAAAGGTGCAGCCCTTCGGTGGTCATGGGGGTGATGGCACAGTACGGCACGGCTCCATTTCAGCAGAGCCGGTTGTGAAACGCCAAATCCCTCCCTGTCAGGGATGAAGCCTAATTCTGCTTCTGCTTGCTAAGACTGAGCAGGCGATATGGGACCCAACCCAGTCCTTAGGAGAGCGTTAGTCATTTTTCATCTACCTCGGTAACAAATAAACCTTGGAGCAGTTTTCCTTGTGCCAGCCGGGATCGGACGCTGACCACATGCTTTGGCAGCCAGCATCGACTGCGGCGGGTCACAGAGGACGAGTTTTGTTTTGGGTAGTTCGGTACTTTTTTAGCTTTGTGTGGGCATCTTTACAAGAATCCAGGCTGGCCTGCTTCCCGACAGCTGTACCGGGAGAACAGGGATGCACAGAAACGCTTTATGGCCTCGGCAGCTCCAGGTAAGGTTCAATAGGATTAAAATGAGCTGAGGAAAGCTTAGAGGCTACGAGCCTGATGCTTCCCATGATTGCTCCAGCGTAAACGGGGGTAACTTCACCTCACACACTGGGCTTACTGTACTATCAAGCTGAAGCAAGTAACGTCAGAGTTAGGCAGAAATTAGAGACAGAAAAGGCTGATTAGGTCACTTATTTCATCCTCTTACCAATTAGACAGGAAATTATTTAACTGTTTTATTTATTTATTTAGGAAAGTACCTCAGCAGGAAAAATTCCCCAGTGGCAAGCTCCGTAGTTTTGCAAAGGAAAGGATGGAAGTCCAGCTCCTCATTCATTAAGCATATACCTCAAAAAAGCATCTTATAAATGAAAACTTCGGGAAACAAACATCTTACAAGCCTTCGAGGGTGTGTGGGCTCCACGGCTGGAGGAGGGAAGTGGGGTCTGCTACGGTCCCTGGGTAACATTGCTTTTCTGGAAGACACCTACGGCATTTACCTCCTTCACTAGAGACGTCTTTCAGTTACAGAGGGGCCGCAGCGACCCTCAGGACCCTTTGGGGTTGGGGCTGTGGGTGCAGAGAACCAGCGGTCTGCTCCGATGGGCAGCTCCAGCCCCCCCATCACCCCTCGGCCCTCCCGGCTCTCAGCCCCCACTCGCCCCTTTCTGGGAAACGCTTCGGCTGATGAGGAATTTGCAATACAGCTTCTCCAGCGGGACGGGAATGTTATCAGGTTGGACAGCACTTCAGCTGAGAAGATTTATGGGGTCCATAACAGAAGCTCTCTGGAGAGAGCCCAGGAGCGGTTTGAGATCTGCCCCGGGTCCTGCATCTGCCGGAGGCACAGGACCGGCCGCAGGGCTCGTACCCCACAGCGGCGTGCATGGCCACGGCCGCGAGCAGCCGGGGAGAATGGTGCCAGCGGCTCCCTTTCTGGCTTGTAGTCATCAACAGTTCGCTCTCTCTTCAAAATGATGATGAAAACCAATTTCCAAACCTCAGGGTTTTTTTTTTTTTTTTTTTTTGTTCTCTAAATGGAATTCTTGTTTCCCAGCCAGCCCTGGCTTGAAGCTCGTGAAGTAGAAGGATAGGCATGCTGCAGGAGGCTCTTCCTTGTTGGAGGCAGTGGTGGAAAGGGCTCAGACTGTGCCTCGGAAAGCGCAGCAGAGAAAGCCCAGGGCTGAGGCTGCAGCCGACAGCGACGGGAGGGGAGGGAGAGCAGCTCCCAAAGGCAAACCTGGCCATGGCATGTGTGCCCGAGCCAGGCAGAGGAGCAGATTGCACCGGTGAGGGATGTCCCTGCCTGCGCGCTGGCCTGGGGAAGGACGAGGCTGAACCCCTGCCCCGGGCCAGGCTGCGGAGGATGCTGTGCGCCGAGCGCTCCCCGGGGGCTGCACGCCTGAAGCCCTGCTCGGCTGGGGGGCTCACGCTCAGGCTGGCGTGCGCAATATTAGGTGTGCTTAAATACTCCCATCTGTCAAGGCTGCTCAGGGTCTGTGAAGCAGCTCCTGGCCAGAAAACCTCACTGCCACGTACAGCACAGCAGGTGGACGTGTCTCCGCGAGGGAGGAGAGAAGATGCCGGGGCTGTGTCTCCTCTCCTTGCTCTCCTCTTCCCCTGCTCCGGGACGACATGGCACGGCTGGGGTCTGTCCCCCTGGGCAATGCGAGAGGCAGCTGAGCAGCACTCCTGGAAACAAGCCCTCTGCAAGGATCCCCTGGTTAAGGGACGCAGCTGCTCTCCCATTATCAGACGACAGCAGAGGCAAGGCAACCTAGTTATCGAGGAAAGATCGAGGGTTCTTTTCCCTGCCACCCCCTCCACTCCCCCCATTCTTTTCTGTGATCATTCTTGTTATTCGTTTCCCCTCTTTCCTCTTCTTCTTTCCATGCAGACGGTTTCACTGGGCAAATCCAAACGAAAGCTTGCAAAGAGGATGCTCATAAAATATTTATGGAGAACTGCGGTGAACACAAGTAGGATAATGAGGGTCTGTGGGATATGGGATGTGTCCAAACTAGCACAGTGAAGACCTCGTAAGAGACAGAGGCACGCGGTGGAAGCCATTAGTGAGTCCTGTAGGGTCTTTCCTTCGCACACGGTTGCTGCGCTGCCACACACTGCTTTTGTTTGGGTTTCCCTCGTTTGCCTGGTACTGTGCATTTTCCTCCGTGGCAGCTACTGCCCGCCACCACATCGGGAGCTGCGCTGGCTGGGCCGTGCTGGTGGCCGGGCAGCCCCACGGCTGGGCTCCCCCGGGAGCAGGACAGAGGCACTGTGCCGCCTCTGCGGGCTGCAGCATCCCGACCCGCGCTGAGCGCCGCAGCCCCAAGCCCTCCTCTCAACAACCGCCTTTCCCCAGTGCTCCTGCCCCACGGCTGTCCTGCTCGCTCCAACACGGCCATGCAAACCAGCCGTGGAGGACAGCGAGGTGGCGGGTCGGGTGGAGGGACGGGCAGCGATTTGCTTCACCGCTGTTTGTTTACACAGTGCAAGGGGCACTGGCCTGAGCGCCTCCCTGGCTCGCATCGCTTGCGGTACTTGTCTGCCGAGGCTCTACTCGTATAAACACACATATGCTCAGCTTTAAAGCACGCGAAAGGCCAAGCTCTGCTGATGCCAAGAAGGGGCTCTGAGGCTCTGTGCAAGCTCCGGTAATGTGCAAGCTTATCCCATCCTGAGAGCAGAACCAATAAACATATAGCGGCCTACCTTATGCAGGGGAAGAAATGCCGTTAAATCTGTGTCTTACAACAGCTTAGCTAACTCCTTCTCAGGTTACCCAGGCAGCGGGTGTCACGCATCTCCTGCGGTTGGGATGCTGCTGACCTTTGGACAGTCTCTCTGGGGTCTGACCCGTCTTCATCCAAAGCCTCTCTTCCTACGTGGTTGGCCAAGAGGAGCTCAGGAGCACCTCTGTTCGGAGGCGAAGCCCTGACTTACGCACTCCTGTTTCTCCCTCTGCTCCCTTTCAACAAGCCCCAAAAAAGACCTTGAACTCCTGTTGGAGCTTTTATCCCACTGGGAGCCATACCGCTGGCAGATGTTTGCTGTGATACAGGACACGACAGCTTTTATTAGTTGTCAGCTGGAACACAATATTTTAGGGTCTTTAGGTTAAAATGGAAATGCAAAGCTTGCACGCATGCCTGTGCCGGCAGCACAACCCGCTTCCCAGCCCAGCACCTCCATAACCCTTTCTGCACAGGCTCCTCTTGCCATCACACCTCGGCTCCTCACCCCGGCTGGGCGGCTGTCACCAGCCCCCTGTCCTGGGACATGCACCGTGTCCCTGTGGTGACACCATCCGTATGGTTGGTATGTTCTCAACACCCAACCCAGACTGCCTGGGTCTGGGCACCTTTCTTTTCTGCCCCTCTTGCTGGACATGCTTCAAACCCATCAGCCCCAATAGATGGCAACACGAAGGAAAAAGCAAGCAAGGTCAGGCATACTTTTCTCATGAAGACTAAAGGGAGTTTCCTACTTCTTCCAGGCTGGGAAACCACCGCAGCTTTTCAGGCTATTGCACATCAATGTTGCCAAATCCTAAAGAACTGTAAGAGAAAACCTACACGTCTGCAGTGCAGCGCTTCACTCGTACTACCGATGGAAGTAGCCTCATTTACACTCAACATCTGAGAGGGTTCCTCACCTTCCCAGAGCTGCCTGGTGGAAGACAGAAAGCAGAACGTGTTGAATTGTGCTGTCCCCTGCGCGGGAGCAGGCAGGGATGGTTTGTGCCTGGCCTGGTGCTACTGAAGAACCTGGAAGGCTCACATGAGATGGGTTTGCCAACAGGCCAGCTAAATAATTCGTCTCTGTCACGACATGGACTTCTGGGATGATGAGGCACAATGTGATGGGATGGAGGCAGAGAAGAAGCTTCCTCGAGGCTCCTGGAGGAGCAGTGTTCCACCTTGTAGACCAGCACGGGACCATTGGCCAGCGCTTGCTTTGCTGGTGCACGTGCTGGTGCCTGCCTGGCTGATGGATCCCCACCTTGCCCTCTCCCCCTCCATTTCCATTGCCCTGCAAGTATCAAAGTTCAAGTCTCTCAGAACAGGGAAGAGTGCTTCAGACATGAAAGGTATTTCTGGGCATCACAGGAAGAAGTGATTAATCTCAATTACATGGTTGAACACTGAATAATCTGGAGCAGCAGCTTGGGTTACGCTTCCCCCTTTCTGTGGCTATTGGAGGGGGGTTTTCCAGCCTGAGGAGACATTTGAAAGATGTTTTGACTACTGAAGTGCCAAACTTAACCCCAGTGTAATTGGACTTGTGGTGAAACATGTATGTTGTTTTTTGCTTCCTGAGCCCTCTGGACAGCCTGACGTTTACGCAGCTGCCACCTCTTTACCATTTGCCGTGCATGACAGATCCCACCCCAGCACGCTCTTCCCAAGGTCGTTGCTCAAAAAGAAAGAAAGAAAGAAAAAAAAAAAAAGCCAACAGAGGCTGGTGCTTGCACAACCCAGAGGCAGCACGGCAGCCTGGGCAGAGGTGGAAAGGAACCACTCCTTACCCAGCTGCAGGCTTCCCACTGCCAGGCCGTGGTCTTCCTCATCCCAGCCTGGACCCCCGCGTCCTGCCAGGCTCTGCAGGGCTCCTGCTGCCCCGGCCCGCAGCCCGCCTGCAGCCCTGCGGCTGGGCAACCGAGCGTCCTCTGCACCTCTTCTTTCGTCGGGGTCCAAGTGCCCCAGAACCTCTCCTCCTCCGAGCGCCGCTGAGAGTGTGTCGGGGTGGATCAGACCCCGCGCGAGCTGTAACATAAGCAGGGATTGAGCGTCGGTCCCCGGGGGAAAGCAGTGGCTGTGGGGCACAGCGATGAGTGTGGTGTACGGGCCCAGACAGACAGATTGATAGATTTCATCCAACGAGCCTCTCAGATCCTCCTCATTATTTAACAGTGACTTTTCCCTAGACTAGAAAGCTGTTACTGATATCCTGTGGGGACTAATAATAACCTAATCTCGATTTTTGATGGCCTAAACATACACGGCAGGCTCTGAGGTTCACCCCGGAGAGATCCCTCATCCCACCCTCTGCTGCGATGCCGCGGTGCCCTTTGGGGTGCAACATGGCACACGGTTATCAGTGATGCTGTTAGACATTTTGGGGTAGGAAGTTAAAAATAAATATATGCCCAGGCAAAGCTGTGGAGGGATTGAGTGAGGCCAAGGTGTAATTACCTGAGCTGGAACAGAGCCAGGATCTAACTTGTATTGCAAATTCTTTGCATTACTTTAGATACCTGCTAACGAAGTGATTATAAAAACCGTATTTATAGAAGATTAGGAGGTATGCGATAGATACACATACGTAATTAGCCATAATAGATCTGCATTGATTACATTGCTGTTAATCCTTCTCTAAATATGTGCACATTAATTAGTTGGCGTTTAACATATACACAATTATTTTAAGAACAGAAACAGTTTGGTGGGTGCAGAAGACAACAAGGTATTTATTCATCTTTTAGTATTTATTTTTCCCTTTGCAGCAGCACCTACATCAGGCTGGGCCTTGTACAAAGAACAAAAAGCGTCTGAGTCCAAAGGCCTATAGCATCCAGCTTCCCGCACGGAGATAAGCACTTACAAGTGCGCATGAAGGATCTTGCCAAAATATTATTTTTGATGCATAAAATATTTTCCCGTTACTATGTAACACAGCGACGTGCCAGACTCTGAGTGTGACACTGCTCCTTTTCCCTTAATAGCTGCGGGGGCGTGCAGCCCCAGCACCCGCAGCCCCAGCACCGCGCGTGCCCCGCCGTGCCCCCTTGCAGCGGGGCGAGCTCCCCGGTCGTGGTGCTCCCACCGGGAGCTGACAGCGGCGGGTGGCTGGAGGGGTGCGGCCGAGCGCGGGATGGGAACGACACGCCAGGCATGAAATCTCGGTGGCCTCAGGGGGGGAGCCTGCAGGACACCTGATGACTGATGCTCATCTGGGTCTCACTTTCAGGAGCCTTGAAGTTTGCTCATCAGTTTCCCAGCTGGAAAACATGGGGCAGCAAGCGTGCAAACGCAGGCTCCGAAATGCTTCCCCTCTTGTGATGGTCTGACTCCCACCGGGACTTGAAGATGACCATCTGCAACCATGATGCTGAAGCAATAGCCCCCAAGTGCCACCAGGCACCGGGGTCTGCTTCTCATGAGCTGCTTACGTATGAGATGCCCCACAGCCTCCCAAAATGAAGTCTGCTCAGCCATCAGGCAAGTGGAAAACACCTCTCCTGTCTTCATCCCTTTCTATCCTCCACCTTCCTTTAATTCCTTCTCTCTCTCTTCAAACAGAAAGAGCAGTAAACACGCCATCGTGCCCCCTCCCTGCACCACGCAGCTCCCCGGAGCCCCGTGTCCCCTCTCCTCTCCATCACTGTTCCTATGGAGATGCCTCCCACAAGGCAGCGGTGGAGGAGGCAATCCCATCTCTGGCAATCCCACCTCCGGCAGCCCCTGCCGAGCCGGAGCATCCCCTCCGGTGGTGAAGAGATTCAGCCAGCTTTGGGCAACAAGTGCCCATGAGTACCCTGCCGCCCCAGAAACCCCAGCCTGCAGGGTGGCAAAAAAGCGCTGGGGCGAAAGGGCAGAACGTGGTGCAGGGAGAACCGGGGCCAGGGGCTGGAGGCACCGGGGAAGCTGCAGGACCACCGGGTGCTCCAGCCTAGCGCTGGGTGGGCTCGCACCTGTGGCCATGGGACGTGGTCCTTCTCCAGCAACAGGGAGGAGGAGCTGGCCAGCCCCCTTCCCACCCAGCCTCCAGCACGCTTCTGGTGCCGGGGCAATGCACTGCCTGAGAAATCATTGTCATTAGCAACCCCGGCGACGCTTGATTGCTAAAGCAGCTTGTCTCCTGAAGTTGCTCACTTGGTGCACAGAACGCATGAATCATAACACAGATCCTGTTTCATACAACATAAAAAACCCTCTACAAATCCAGCAATTAGCCTCCAATTTGCTTTCTCCATTAATGGGAAATGGGGTCTCTCCGGGACACTCTGACGAGACCCTGTTTTCTTCATCAGTTCAAAACCTTTCCCTCTTATTTATTTTTTCACCCTTCCCCCAAATGTATTTGCCACCGCAAAAAACATTTTTCAGATCTTTACAATTATTTATGCCACCTTTTTCTGTCACATCTTCGCAGAAACAAACATCTCTGCCGGGAGCGGGGAGGGAGACGAGCGGCGAGGCAGGGGCTGGCAGCGGCCCCGGCAGCCGATGCTCCGGGGCGGGCGGTGGGGTCTCATCGGGCCGTGCGGGGTCGGTGGTCCGGGGGGGACCCTGAGGCACCCACAGAGCTCAGACCAATTAGGAATTTCTGACTCGGGGGGGGAAAAGGGAAAAGAAAGAGCTGAGACGGCCGGGCTCGCCTTTTTTCTTCTCCCCTCGTTTCTCGTCTTCCTTTTAATGGCAAGCCCCCGGGGTCTTGCTGGCGTGCTTCAAAATGGAAATCCTTCCCTGCCCCTTATGGCAACGCGTGAATGTCGCAGAATGGATGAAAGGGAGCAAAAGGTGACACCGTTCCCGACGGCGCTGGGCGTCGCAGGGGGTACTGAGCTAATGGGAGGATGGAGACATCAAGGAGGGATGTGTTCAGGGGTAACCTGATGGGTTTTCCCTCCTGCTCGCTGGGGAGCGGCTGGAAAGAACAGAAGTGAAGGAGAGACGCCAGAACCGTGACATTTTGAAGGACTCGTAGGCAGCGTCACCCATGCAGGCACAAGGTTTTGCAAACTCAGGAGAGAGAGAGCCGGCTAGAGCCGGGGCTGCCGCTCAGCACCACACTGAAAGGATGCGTTAACATTTTCAGCGGCCTTTAAACCTTTGCTTAAAATAAGCCTCTGCTTGCCTGCCTGTGTCAGCTGCAGACCCCGCCAGAGACCGGTCTCCCCCCCAGCTCTGCCGCAGCCCGGCCGGCAGCTCGACGCCGGGAGCCTCCCCCTGCCGCGACGGTTAAAGCACACTGCTCAAAAGCGAATTTGGGACCGTCCTGGAAAAGGGGCAATCCACGTGCTTTAGGAAAGCCCCCCGATTTCACGTGCTGGGGACGCTGCCACGCCATGGGGCTCTGCAGGCACATCCAGTTATGGTAAAAGATGATGTGCCTGTTTTTAGGCTGGGCTAAACCCCAGGGGAAATAGCTTAGCTTCATATCCACTGAACAATGCTATGGAAAATGGAAACAGCTTTTTAAAGAAATCTTCTTCTGTTTTCCCTCTTTGTTCTGCTGCTCTGCGGGGGGCTCCGGGGAGGGGAGGGAGGATGCGTTTCAGCCTCGATGGTCAGTTTGGCATTGCCTTTGCAATCGGGTTCACTTCTTCTGGCTGATTGTACATTAGGGCGGTTGGCTGGTGACACAGCACCACAGGACGAGCACCGCTCTAAATGCTGCTCAGAAAGAAAGAAAAAATCCTTCAGTGAAGGAATTACTTGCAAGCAGTAAGGGGCAACAGGGCCCATCGGTGTCTTTTGTGTGTATGAAATTCACCCCTGGAAACGTTATTAGAATATCACAGTTTAAAGGGCTTGGGAAATCAAACTATTTGTGGGTAATTCTGGGAGCAGACAGACGCTTTTGTCAGAAGCTTGACTCCTGGACAGTTTGAAATCTGTTGGTCACACATTCCTGCCCCCAGCCGGAGGGACCCAGAGAAGCAGCGGGGATGGAGGGCTGCCGGGCTTCAGGCTTGCTCGCAGCAGTGGGGTGGGGACACGCTTGAAAAGAAAATAATGCCAGTTCATCAACACTGAAATATTTCATTAAAAGACTTTAGTTTTGGGAAACTTCTGCCAGCAGGCTCCCACCTGCATCTCGCAACCTGCTTGCTTTTTCCTTGGTGTCTTGCAAGCCAGAGTCCCTGCCCAGGGCTCCGGAGGAACGGCTCCTTGGCTGTCCCAGTGCCCTCCCGCGCACCCAAGGGGCTGAGGGGTTGTCTGGGAGCCCGGCACCTCTGGGACCTTGGACCTCCTCAAGGTTATTCTTTCTGCTGGCCATTTCAGAAAGGGCTGATTTCAGCCTGGCACCCATGGCAAGAAGCTCAGTTCTAGCTTGCATCATTTCTCTGTATTACCTTCCAGCCAGGAGCGCCTGAGGAGCTCCGCGCTCTTCCTCGCTCCAGGACTGCTCTTTGTTTCTACAGCGGATGCCAGAAAAGCCTCTTCAGGTGCTCTGCTGACTCCCGTTTCCCAACCCTGCTATTTCTCGGGTGGCTGTCAATGCCTGGCACGAAGGGCTGGTGCACAGCCGAGCAGCATTTCTGCAAGGAGCTCAGCTGCCTCGCTGGGAGGCATGCTGCCGGCATGGCACAGCATGGCCTGGCGTGGCACGGCACGGCACGGCACAGCACGGCCCTCCTGCCGGGCAGCTGCCTGTGCACCTGGAGGAATTCACCAAAATTAGAGAGTCTGCCACCTCCTAAGGGGTTCAAGCCTGTGCAGCAATTATCTCCTAAACCACCCATCCCACCTTCCACTTAAAATACCCAGAGGCACTGGTTCACAGTGAGGGCTAATGAGTGGATTATTGCAGCATTTCAAAACTCAGCTGTTTTGTAAATTGGGATTATCCAGTGGAACCAAGACGACTTTCAAAAAAGAAAAGCCCTTCACTCCCTCCCCCATCTCTTAGCAGTCTCCCTAATAGCTAGCACAGCCTTGTTTAATGTCTCATTTTTCAAATTCTCATATCTCAAAGACATCGCTCTCAATTAACATCAAGTCTCTCCCTCCTGCTCCAGTTCTCCAGTGCCAAGGAGCTACATGTCCCAGGTCCCACCGGAGCGCAGAGCTGGGCTGCCAGTGCTGCCCTTACGGAAACCGCTGAGCAGGAGGAGCGGCTGGGCTCGGAGGGGAGCACTGGGCACAGATTTCTCCCCAGTGCAGGTGCCATGGCTCCACAGCCTGGGCTGGCTCTCTCCCTGTGCCCTTCCTCTGCGTAGTGGCCCTGATTCAGCAAAGTGCTGAAAATGGGAGCATGGATGGAGCGCCAGGTGGATGACTCCCCATCTGTAGCCTCCCTATCCTGACGTCCCACAGAAAATATGCAAATCCAGGCATTTCTGAATGGCTAGAAATCCTGGTTTGCTGCCCCGTTTTCCTTTCACCCACTCTTTGAACCTGCTCAGGATGAGTGGTTTTGCTGGAGAGCAGCAGCATGGGAGGCTGGAGGAGCACGGAGGCCCCGTGCACACCCCAACCCTCGCTCCGCTGCCGCAGGGACAGGAAAACCAGCCCTCAGCTCTCCTGCAAGCTCCAAAGCAAGCACCCAAGAGCATGCTTCCTTCCAGCATCTTCTCCTCCCCCTTAAATCATCGCTCCCATTAAGGTCAGATGGCTGCCCCCTTCTTCTCCCAGAGAGCAGCCACTGCAGAGCATCAGCCTGGGACACGGAGGCAACAGTAGGGTTAAGGGCTGAGCCTGCCCTGCTCCCCCTGGCCAGCTGAGCTTCCATCCCACCTCCCACCGGCATCAGCAGCACCTGCTTTTCCTCCTGCACTCCCCTGTCTGGCCCCGGGGCTTGCGAAGAGCTGGAGAACGTGGTGGCCCAGACCCCATCACAAACCCTTCACCCCCCTCCCAGTAAGCGTGCTGGGATTTCACCCCTGCCCTCCGCGGTCAAAGGGCCTTTCGGAGAGAAGTGCAAAACCCGTCACTGTATATATGGATTTGTCCTGGCTTAGCAGTTTTTCCAGTCGTCTTTTGCTGGAAATGGGAATGGAAAAGCTCAAGCACCTTCCCCCAAAGGGAGACAATATCTTCCCCTACATTCTCACATATTTTTTGGCTGTTGCATTCAGTGTCCAAGTATTTCTGGCTATCATAATCCCCTGAGGACATCCAGCCTGCCCTTTTCTTTCCAGACAGCTCTCGGTAGAAGGTGGTATGGCTTTACTGCTCCATACCTCCACCCGGACACAGGTCTGGGAAGGACCAGCCTCCCAAAGTCACCAGCAGAGTTCCTGCAGGTCCCTGCACCCCATCCAGGAGCATCTTCCAGGTGGAGTTAGCTATGACATTGTCCCAAAACTTTCCACGGGCCAGGTGAAACTCAATTATTTATTGCGCAGGCCTCCAGAATTCATAAAAGCAACGAACGCAGGTTCTCCGAGCAGAGCCCTGTTGCAGGGAAGGATATGGAGACTCGATTTGCTGCTGCCGGCAGCGTCTCTCTCCCTCTCCGTCCTCCCAGCACCGAGGTGCAGGCTGCTTCCCCCTACCCGCGCTGCGGGGAGCGTCACTGCGGGGAACATCCATCCCTGGCGCTGGGCACCACTGGCCACCGCTCCCGTCAGCCTCCGGCCTTGCCGGCACCTCGTCCCAGCCTTCCTCCGCTGGGAAAGCGCTTCCTACGTGCTTCCCCAGGGAATGTTGCCTCTTCTCATCCTGGTGGCTGTCTAGGTAAACAGGCAGACTTGAGAAATATTTTGGGGCTTTATAAAGAAATAAACCCAAGGACAGTTCTGGTTTTATCAATGCTGCTTTTTTTTTTTTTTTTTCCTTACCAAAGTAACATTCTGAACATTAATTTTTAAATTTCTTTCTCTTTGCAATGCGACTTGTGAAACAGAAGATGACCACCGTCCCTAACATGCTGGAAGGTTTGGGTTTTTTTCAGCCTGCTCTGTTTTTCCAGACCAAGGGTGCAGAGGCATGAGGAGGGGAGCTGAAGAGCCAGCAATAAGAGAGCAGAAGAGGGACCTGACTGTCGGAAAAGTGGATTCGACACAGCTCAGCCTTGCAGGACCTTAGAATTTCAGGCAAGCAGGTTGCTGTTACGCAGGAAAAATATTAAAAGGCAAGACAAGTTTGAATAGCTGGCACTTCTTAGCCAATTACTATTAAACTGTGCATTGGCAGCAGTGATGGGTGAGCTGATGGAAACACGCTGGGCTGGTCAGTACCTCCTGGCCGCGCCAAGTAACCGGAGCCCCGTCCCTCTTCCCGCAGCAAACCTCCTCGACAAGCTCCGGTGAAAAGAACCGATTATTTTCCTCCCTAAACTCTCGCGACCGTAATTTTCTTTGCCTCCTGTCCAAAGCGGTTCCCGCGCAGTGTTAACGTGATGGACGGCAGCTGTATTTCACCCGGCTCTCCTTGTCTGCGAGGGCCCGGGGTTTGTCAGGTCTGTTCCACGCTTTGAAATACAATCCTCGGGAACCAAACTAGGAAAGCTTACGGTTGTTTCCCATTCCTCTTCTCACCCAAATATGTACAGTCTCATCAACATTACGCTGCAGCTGGTTGAGAAATTTCCAAGAGTGCCTTGTTTTGTTTTGGTTTTTGTCAGAAAATGTTGAGCTGTCAAAACCAAGGATTTGTGTCGAAATGTAATCATTTTGACGAAACTGTCATCGGGGGAAGTCTCTCAGCTCCGGGACGGAAAGCCTGATCAAAACCAGACAGATTGAGGGAGACAATTCGACCCTGAGACAGCTCGCAGCATGGCACGGGATGCAGGCACGGGGCGGCTGGCGATGCTGCGGCCCGGGGACCGGGGTGTCCCCCAGCGGAGGGCAGGGTGCTCCTCCTCTCCTGCCCCTCTGCCTCCCCTTTGCGTGAATGTTGGGGGGAATAGCCCACAACCAGAGCACACCGCGAAGCTGAGACCCCTGGGTGTCACAGCGGACACGCCGAGAGCAACTGAAGACGTCTCTTGCTCTCCTGTTTCCAGGCAGTCTCGGCGGTATCTGGCCGGGGAGAGCCAAAATGCTGCTCCGGAAGGAAAACTGCCCTCCCCTCCAGCGGGGTTTTTAAGGCAGGGTCTGGGCGAGTCTTGCTCATCTCCTTCTCCACCTGGCTCCATCCACAGCCCTTTGGGGACAGCAGGGCTTGCAGGGGGGACGTGCTGAGGACGGGGCACCGGTGCGCTGCTGGCAACAGGCGCTTCGCTGAGCACCGACGCCAGGATGGCTGCTGCCGGGGCTTTGCCGTGTTGCACTGGTCTGCTGCTCTTTCAGGAAATTAATTGCAAAATGTTTTATAAACAATAACATTTGCTCTTCAAACTAGCACCTGTGTAAACAGAAGTGAAGAGAGTGTATCCTCTGTTATCCATTGGCAAGACATCCAGAGCCTGGGAAGGACAGAGGCGAATGCCAAGCACCAAGTTCCGGAGGGAAGCCAGCCGGTTGTCCCTGCTCCCTCAGCACAGGAATGCCAGGGGTGCCTGGCGGGGATGCCGCACAGGTTTGCATTTCAGGCTCACTCTGTTCCAGTCCTGGGACGCTCCCACCTCTGGAGGCTCCCCACAGCAAACTGGGCCAGACAACATCTCTGTCCCTCCACCGCTCCTCTCCCTCTGGGAAAGGAAGGAGGGCCATTAAGCTGCTCTCCAATTTGGGAGGTAGGGCAGAAAAGGAGTAAAGAGAATAACCTCTTTGTCCTGCCACATCTCTGGTTTCCTTGCGCCAGACCCAGACTCACCTGCAGCCCACGTCAGTCCCACGAAACTGAGAGGATGCACGGAGCGAGGAACACGTTTCGTCTAATACTCAGGAACAGCCAGTGCGTAACGGCAAACACTCCCAAAAGAAATGTAAATGGAAGTAAGTTCCAATCCAAACCAAAATATTTTAATCTCGCCTCTGAAATTCCTGCTGATTTGGTGAGCGCGGGGGCTCCCGAGGTGCTACGCTCAGCTGCCTGCGGGGATGGAGACCGCAGGTCTCCTTCAGCACTGCCCATCCCTCCGTCTGCTCAAGTCCCATCCCCAGGCGGGACACCGAGACAGCAGAGCTCAGCCTCCGGGCATCTTCCCGGACACGGCACCTCTGCTCTTCCCCCGCGATCTCAGTGCCATCCTTTTACCTCTCCTTCTGGAGCCTTGGTCAGGGCGATACCAGCGGTTGCTCGCTGATGGTGGGCATAACCATGAGCCAGCGCGAAGAGCGAATATCCACGGAGAAGCGCTGGTTCAGCTCAGCACCCGCCGGATCCTCCCCACGGCAGCAGGACCCGCCGATTGTGCATTCCGGTGCACGACGCCCTGTCTGAGCAATCTGCCAGACAAGGACATTAGCAATGAAAGAGGCAATTGGCTTTACATTCGCTCTGTCTCAGTTTCACCATCTGTAACCTGGGGTTAATGATGTCTACTTCAGGAAAGTGCTTTAAGATCTTTGGATGAAAAAATGTGTGCAAATGCAAATTATTCTGCTTATGACACGAGGAGGTTTATGGCCTGCACGGCTCTTAATAATGCATTAATTATGCTTACAGTATTAAAAGTGTTCTGTGATTAAGCAAATAATTACAGAAATAGATGAGTAAATGGGGCACTGGGTGCAATGCCGGTTACTGAGCTTATTCTGTTCCACACATCACAAGGCTGTGTTTTCAGTTGCTCGCGGCTTTGCCAAACTTTAATTGTTTGAGATGAAATTTTCCATTCCGGTGTCTGCCTCAAGCTGAACTGTTCTGGGGAGTTTCAGCCAAAATGGTTAATCTGTTCCCGAGAATGAAGCTTGTGCAAAAAACATGCTGAATTCTGGCAACCATTTCTTTACGACACTCTTGTTCTTCGTCTGGTCTCTTTACAGCAGGAGCTTCAAAACTGAGAGGACGTCTTTGTGCCTGGGATGTGCCCTTCATGTCCTCTGTCCTGGAAAACATAACCAAGCTTGGCCACGTGCTGAGCCTCGTGCAATGACAGCTTGCACTTTGCCCATCAAAATTTGCTGTATCTTTGCCATTAAAATGCTGTATCCCGATCAGGATGGAGGTTGTGAAGTGAGGAAAGGAAGGATGGGCTTGGGATTCAGGCACTCGAGCACTCCTTTGGGCAGCAGTCCATAGTTCGGACCACAATGCCGACTGGTCTCCCCAGCTGTGATTTATACTGGTGCACATAACATCGCACTTGTGAGTATTTCTTGGATATTCCAGTCTGAGATCATGGGAGATGATTTCAGAAATGCTAAACATTCGCCGTCAGGAGCTGTGCTTTGAACATAGAGAGTGTTATATAAAAGGCCAAGTACCATCAAAAAAATCAGCTGCCTTCAATTGGGCATTCAGAATTGCCAATTCTTTTAATCTTGTGATATCTGTGCTTCAGCTCTCGGTAAGCGAGTGGGAGAGCTGGCAGGCACTCACATCAGTTGTGGAAATAATCATGCTTCACAGAAGTGAAGGCAGTGGTAGGGCAGGAACAGGCACCGAAGGAAAGCCCAGGGAGGAGTGACTAAAGACATCCTCAGAGCAGGTTTAGGTTTTGCTGCTGTTTTGCTGGAATGCAGTCAATCATAGAATCATAGAATCGTCAAGGTTGGGAAAGACCTCTAAGATCATCCAGTCCAACCGCCAACCCAACACCACCATGCCCTACTAAACCATGTCCCAAAGTGCCTCATCTACATGTTTTTTGAACACCTCCAGGGATGGGGACTCCACCACCTCTCTGGGCGGCCTCTTCCGATGCTTGAATACGTCCATCCATGAGTGCTGACAAGCCGAAGTGGGAAATAGCAGCTTGTCGGTGGAGCTGTGTGCGTGCCCTGCCCTGAACGAGAGACCTTGCATAAAAACTCCACAGCAGTGTGATCCTGTCATTACAGCTTGGGACTTACTATACGCCTGCAAGAAGGGTGGGGAAGAAAGGATCTTGCATAAAAGACAACTTCAGTCCGTCTTTTCCTAACTTTTGAGTTCTTGCCACCATAACGATTCTCCCGTGGTGTTGCTCATGCGTGGGAAGTGCTGCACAATTTACCTTGCCAAAGCATGGCATGCATTCAGCGCTCTTCCCAGCCCACTTAGCTCCGGCTTGTCCTGTCGTCGAAGGACACTTCCACACTTGCTTTCTGCGGTATTTAATGGTCAGAAACTCCTGTGCACGTAACAGCATTTCTCATGCCCTGCCACTGAGAATGTTATCAGTTTTGGTAGCTCTCCACGCCAGGAACCTGTCAGCACAGTTGTAATCACTGTGTTCATGAAATATCCTCCAAGGCACCCACCTACATTTTAACTTTTTTTTTTTTTTTTTTTTCTCGCAGCAGCATTTTCTTTTTGACCAGAAAGTAATGTTTTTGACCAAAATATGGCAATTGCATTATCTGTCTCTCCTCGCAGCTTGGTTCTCTCCTCTCTCTCCAGGCAGTTGTGTTCTCTCCGCTGTGTCACATCGGGGTATGAACGCCCAGCTAATGTTTAGTGCTTGTCACACACGTGCTCTGGGAATTGTTTTTGACGCTGTTTATGACAAGACGTCCTGAACGTAACATACATTTATTACCTGTGCCCTCGCCATCTCACTGGCAACAACCAACCGGAGCAGCAAACGAGGGGACATGGCCCAAGATGTCTAGCTGGGGACGCGGGCAGGAGGCTCCCACCCCTCCTCTCCTCCAGCCTGGGAAGCCACTTCCCGAGGATGCTGCGAGGGATGTCTGGTGCCTCCGGCATCCCCCCAGCTCTGCTTCACTCACACCTGGGAAAACCAGACCCAGCGCTTCGGAAATGGGTGATCAGACTCCATCAAGTATCGCTGCGGTTCCAGCTAGCCTTTCGAAGGCGGTCAGCTGCAGACTCGCAATATCTACTGGAATAATTCCAGTATTGCCATCCCGGCAATGTTTTGCCATTTTTTTCATATATCTTTTGTTCAAATGCTTACTTTAAAGAAATAAAATACTAATTACATCTCATTAAAACAGCATAAACTTCTGCCAGCACGAGGCACTGTATTTGCATGTAGGATTGCATGGTCCATAGCTGACTCCATGGATATGGCCCCGTACCTCACATACGAGGTATCGACAAACGCAGTTGGGGTTTCTTAGTTGTTATTTAATTTCTCGAGATTGTCATCCTGCTTTATGTTGTTGTATTACAACCAGCCTGCAGATTAGTCCCGTTAGTGATGTCTGTGACTTCCCTCCCTTTGTGCTTTGGTCACCGCAGTCTGATGCCATTCTTTTGGCCACCAAAAAGAATACTTTCCCCAAAAGTGGGAATTGGGAGCAATTTGGGATTAACTGACTAGTTCTAGAGAGCATTTCTGGTCAAATGTATTGCACCAGGAATCTGCAAAGTTCATCATCCACCAAAAATTCCAGTTCAAACGCCCCCCCCCCCCGGCAAAGTACTCGTAGGAATATATGTGGAAAACAAAGCAAAGTAAAAGCCTCCTAAATGCATTCAGGGGGCCTGATCCAATGCTCAAGGAAGCCATGGAGAGTCTTTCTTTTCGCTTCAAATGAATTTGGTCAGCTCCAGCAAGAATTTGATCGTTTTATTCATTAAATAATTTTTGAAGTTTTCTCCCAGCTTTTGCCATGCAGAAATGGCTTCAGCATCTGAAATGATCAAGTCAGCAATTACATTTTTTTTTAACCGTTCAGGTCAGCCATTAAAATACCAATTGAGAATATTATTGCAAGGGTTTTATTCTCATACGAAGCTAGCAGTCAAGCTGGTACTTCTTTCATCTTCACCCCCCTATTACCTCAGTATAGTGCGTCCATCAGTTTGCTTTTATTTATTTTTTCCAGGCTATTTTAGACAATCTGCCGAAGAAATCTCACTCAGCAATGAGTGTTGACCTTGAGCCGCTCCTTTTCTTTCTCTCTCCTTTATTTAAGAATGTGCAATGAATTAAGACATCACTTATATCTGCACTCTTTGCAGGCAACAACGGCTCTCCAATCGAGCATGAATGGCAGGTCTGCGGGCAGCGCTGTCCTGGAAATGTGATATTATGGAAACGAGAGGTGACCTGCTTAGAGACAAAACAATGTGACGGGAAGAATCCTGCCTCCGAAATGGGACATGACTGCCGCCTCCCCGAGGGGCCGCGCCGCTCGCTTCTCATCAGAGGCCCTTGACAGGCGGAGAGGGAGGACACGGGAGCGCAGAGGTCCCAGCAGAAGCGACGGTGCAAGCGTCCTGCTGAGCTGCGCGGGATCTGGCACCCGAGCCGGGGCTGCCCTGCACGCCGGGGCATCGCTGGGACGTGCCGAACAGCGTCCACGCTGCAGGGCACGGCCGCATCGTCCTGCCGGCGCTGCAGCCACGTGCGGCACCTGCGCGTGGGGAGAGCCAGCAGGGTGGGCACGGCCCCCTCCACCTCTGCTCAGCCAGGCTAACCGCAGCTCGTCCTGCCTTTCCCTGCCTCCTTCCCAAGGTGAGCGCCGGCAAACCGCTGGTGACCATAAGCTGTGAAACCTTTAATTGCCTCGAAAACCTTCTTCTCATGCAACTGAAACCCGGGTGGAGAGGTGTAACATCACTCACGATGCTCCATCCCAGACAGCAACTGAGCCATGGCAGACAGCGTGGCGGGACGGCTGCGCGGGATCCCGCCATCGCCGTCACGTCCCACACCATTAACGACCAGGAGTTGCCAGGAACAGCTCGGGAATGAGCCTGGGATCGCGGGAAGCTGCTCAACCATGGCGCAGACCCGCAAGCCTGGCCGGCCACCCTGGCACCACGCTGCCAGCCACCGCCGCGGCACGTTGCAGCCCTGCACCAAGGGGAGGGGAGATTTGTGTTTAATCACATTTGGAGGGGAGAAGAAGGGAAATTCCTCGAATCTCTTGCTTTTTTCAAACCTTTCTATACCCAAGTCTCAGAGGTAACAAGGAATTAGTACAAAACCGTACCAAACAATAATAACCGCATTCAATGTGCTTAGAAACTCATGGGAACTTGAGAAACAAAAGGAATCCATGGTATCACGCTCAGAAAGGCTCATGCTGTCAGAGGTTTGCTGCATTTCTTCTGTCTCCTTCCAGTACTCGGCGTTAGGGGCTGTGCAGGGCCAGGGCTGCGGAGCAATAGGGAGGGAAGAAACGCGTCCCCGGGGATCCAGCCCGCAGTTTGCCGCAGCCCCATCCCAGCCCCAGCGGAGCCCGGCAGCCCAGATGTGATCAATAAAGCGCATAGCTGCGGACCCGGCTATCGGATCGCCCGGCTTTGATTTAAGGAGTTTCCCCGCCACCAGGGACAGAACACTTGGGATGTTTGCATGGAAACAGGATCTGTGTTTAAGTCATTAGGCCAAATTCACTGCAGGTGGAGGCAGAGGCAGCCCCACGGATGGGGCTGGGGTTGTGCCCACGCGGGTGCTGCATCCGCTCCGTGCTGTGCTCCTGCACCCCGAGGCAGAGCCCTCTGGGGCTCCCTCCCTGCCTCCAGACCACGCAGGGCTCCTCGCCGGCTCTGCTCCGTCTTGCTCCAGCCTGAGGAGACGGCTGCGCTTTAGGCTGTTCGGCAGAGGTGACCTGGTGCGGTGTCCCCACACCCCTCCGTCCCAGCCGCCACCTTCTGTACTTAGCCACGACCCTGCCCAACAACACCTAAGCGCTGTCACTCTTTCCATCTTCGCCCCTTCCCTTCTTACATGAAAACTGCAGGAAAACCTTGGTGCAACTCAAACCAAACCCTCCCAGGGGAAGCTGCGGTTGCCCAAGGCTGGAAGAGGCTTAACGGCATGCTCCCGGTGCATTTGCTGGCTGCATCAATGAGCTGATGCTCCACGAAGCTCCCCGCTCCACACGGTTAGCCGGAGGGGGTTTAGCACCTCCGACACCACGTGCAGGGCTGGAAGCGGCACGGGGAACTCGGCACGTGGCTGCAGCTCCCATCGCTCCCTGAACCCTCCCAGTTTTTCATCTGCCTCTGTCCTCCACCACCACCATCCCGTCTTCTGAGTGGCCTTGAGCCTTTGAAGAGAGGGGGAGAACGGAGGAGAAAAATCCACAGAGATTACTTTTTAAAAATTTAAACAAAAATATCTGGTCTTAGCTGATGTTAAAATAGGAGCATTTCATTAAAAGGCTGCAGGGCTTTTAAAGACAAACTATAAGCAGAGCCATGAATAATGCAGTTTCCATTCAGAACATGAAGATTTTAGCGCATCCATAATACATGGGGTCAACCTGGGAAGATGCTGCTAATGCACAGAAATGCAGGAGGCAGCGGCCTCGCCTTTACTCTGAAAAGGAAAAAAAAAGGGAGAAGTTTTAGGAGCTCTCCCACTGGCTGGGTGCTCTGGGGTATGGCTAGACTCTGAGGGGTTTTTAAATCCTTTTTACTGGTGTCTTTCTCAACTAAAATAAACTTGGTAATCTCATTATGAGATTGGGGGCTGATCCAAGAGT
This sequence comes from Scopus umbretta, assembly GCA_013400535.1. Classification (NCBI taxonomy): domain Eukaryota; kingdom Metazoa; phylum Chordata; class Aves; order Pelecaniformes; family Scopidae; genus Scopus; species Scopus umbretta. The sequence continues at coordinate 9,411 of VZTL01006664.1, read as the reverse complement.
GCTGGATATGGCCCATATACCTCTGTAAATAACTGTCATTAAAGCTGGCTCTGCACACTTACGGCTATCAGTTGTGGGGGCAGAGGCAGCGCTGGATGTCCTGGCCTGCCGTGCAAGCTGCTGGCTTCGCCGCGCCACCCGCCAGCACTGCAGGGCCCTGTTCGCAGGGGGAAGCCGCGCAGGGCCGGGCTCGGGCGGCGAACGCCGGCTCCGCGGCGCTGGCTCATCCCTGTGATGAGCTGGCGGCGCCTCTGCGGGTGCTGCGGCCGCCGGGTGGGATGCATTTCACGGGAGGAGCGAGACCCACGTGCGTGGCGTGGGACAGCAGGTTTTAAGCGAGGCTTCCCCCACTCCTGCGCCGAACTCGCCCCGAGCCCCTCCAGCCGCTGCAGCGAGCGCTGGATGGGGCCCTGCGCGAGAGTTTAATGTGCCTGTGTTGTGGGAAAGGAGCCAACGTATAAACATCACACTCAGGAAAACACAATCTCTGCAGTAAGGAAAATTGATTCTCCTAACAGTTTTATGCACATAACGTTTGGTGGCTTTACCAGAGTTCCCGAGTTATCTCCCTCCTCCGCTATTTAACGCTGCAGAGAGTATGTTCTCCACATATCTTATCTCTTTAATGGCCCTTCCTTTTTAGAGTGTATATATCACTGGAATCTTCTGCGGCTTCGGTTACCTTAAACACGGGTTGCCGTTAAAAAAATGTTACCCTTTCAGAAGACAGGCCGTGTAGAAGTTACTCACTCCCATAAAATGAAACTAGAGGAAAAAAGGGTTTTCAGTGGCTTTTGTGGGACTGATGGGGAACAATCCATCCTCTGGATCGGGGTTTTATAAATCTGTTTTGGCCGAAAACCTGAATTACTATTTGCATATTTTTTCCAGCAGAAGAAAGGAAGAAAATTAAGTGAAAAACCCCCATGACTTTGGTTTGGTGCCTGTGCAATCTGTCAACAAGGACAAATTCCCCACACTTAATCCAATTACACAAAAATTCTCTCTGCAGAATTATTTGGGGATGAAATTGGCAAAAAAGTCACTGGGGACTTTTTCTCCCCTGTTTTGCATCAAACCGCTAGCTACTCTTCCTGCACGGTGTCAGCTGGCGGGGACCCCGCGGTGGCTGGAGGCGCAGCCTCAGCACAGACGCACGCAGAGGGCATCCGTGCGGGAACCGCCGGAGCAGCCGTGGCACCGGCTCTGCGCGGATCGCTCGGGATGTTTTGCAGACTTCCCACCCCCTTGGCATGAAAACCCTTGCCGGGAAGCCTCGGTGGGTCCGGGTGGCTGCGAGGGGGCTTTGGCTCCCAGGGGCTCGGGAGACACGGTGGGACCAGGTAGCTGGAGATGGCCAGAGTCCAGCTCTGGCTCTGCATGGTGGGAAAATGAGCTGAAAAGCGTGGATCCTCCATTTATTCCACAGAGGCGAACGAGACGACACCCACCCTGGTTCGGCTGCTCACAGCCAGTGCAGGACTCGATGGGCTTTCACCTGCTCTAGCCCGAATCTCCCTTTTCTCCCCCAAAAGCCGTGGGGCTGTTCCCCGTTCCCGTGAAGGCAATTGCTCAGTCTGACACTTCGCTCTGCTCGGAAGAATTTCCTGATGTGGTGCTCATGTTTCCTCTTCCCCGTTGCCTTTCTCACACTTCACCTCTGCAGCTCTGCCTCCATCTGCCTTCCCTCCTTCCTTTCTCCCTCTCGGGCAGGTGGGGAAAACAGAGAGTGCCTGCGGACCGAGAGAAAATTCACTATGGCAGACATGGGGCTGATTTCATTCCTGGAATAAATGCGGGAAAGGCTCCAGGGCTGTCCTGGGGAGGAATTTGGGCCGCGGGGAAGAGCAGGCCTGGGGAATACATTAGGAGGGTCACCCCACTGGCTACAAACAGACTTTGTATTGTTACCAAATGTTGGTTAATCCAAAAATAGAATTTAAGAAATGTAGCAACTTTGCAAGAGGAATTCAGACAATCCAGGAAATCCAAAGGTAGCCCTGTGACCCCGAGAAAGTCCCAGGGTAGCCCGTGAGCCCCGAGTGCGGGGCGCATGAATCAGACCGACGGAGCAGCTTCAAGGAATGGAAACGCAGGACTGTTCATATATCACCCGCTCCGGGGAAAGCGGAGGGGCAAAAGCCAAGAATAAATATCAAGTTGTGTCGGGAGCCTGACGGTTTTGGTAGGAACACGATAGCAGAGGCTGTGATTAGTGCCATGCTGGAGAGCCGGGGCAGGCGAGGAGGAGAGGACCGTGCCGCTTTGGGGTCTGGTGGACCCTTCTCTTGCCCCAGAGCAAGTCCCCTCATCCTTTGGTGAGTGCAGCAACCCTGTCCCCCTTTCTGGACCTCCAGGCACGGCCGCTGCTGCCTGCAATCACACCGAGATGTCACCTGAAGGTGTGCTGCAGCCCACACGCAGTCCTTGTGTGCTGGTACAGACCGTGGCTGGCCGGGAAGTGTCTGTGATGGTAAGTGACTCCAGATAGGAACATGATGCATTGCATGAGCTCTGGGGGCTTTATCTCTTGTTGAAAACAGGTTTCTTAAACCTGCCCGCACTTGGGCTGCAGGGGAGAGCTCTTGGCTCTGCAGCCTGGATGGCACAAGGATCCCCGTGTCCCACGATGGACCCCGTGCAGGGTTCACCCCGGTTCACAGGCACTGCTCGCTGCACCACCAGCACGCGTGCGATAAAGCCTTTACTGCGGACAAGGCATTTGTGCTCTGAAAGCAAAGATGAAAGCTGCTGTCAGTGGAGACGAGAAACCGCGCTCTCTGGGGGAAGAGAGCCGGGAGAGCAGCTCTGCCAGGCGCTGAGAAGGATCCCCGGGCAGAGGGGGAGGCCTGTGGTCCGGGCTCCGAGGCTTCCCACCGCCTTTGCTCGGATGTCTTTCTGCCTTATGGTTCACATCAGCGATTGTTTTTCCTGATGCTGCAGCTGGCACTGGACCAAGGCAGGTCCTGGGGACCCTGGTGCGAGGGAGCCTCTGAAGGGCAAGAAAGGCAGAGACAGCGACAGCAGCACCAAGGAAAGGGCAATCTCAGGATGGAGAGCCTGCAGAAGACTGGGTCAGTGTGCCTGCGCTCACCTGCCATCAAGAAGACCTTCTTCCCATCGCGCAGAAGGCTCGCACTGAGCGCTGTGATATGGTCCGCTGGCACTGAGGCCAGGGAGGGACTTTTGATGGTGTCCTGAAGTGACTGCTGTTCCAGCGACAGGGTCAGAGGGTGCAGTGGCCCCAGCTGGATTACTTGGGCACTTCCACCCTGCCAGAAAACCAGCGCCGGCCAGACCGATGCACGCTCATCAGGTCGGCTCCTGGGTGAGGTTACAGCCACGAGCCGTAGCGTTTGTGGCCGTAACCTCACCCGGGAGCTGATCTAATGAGCCTGCAGTGGTCTGTCCTGCAAGGAGGAGCACCGGCTCCTGGAATGCTGCTTGGACTGTCAAACCCAGGCAAATATTTAGGCTTATGCTCGATTTGGGATTTCATCCTTTACTGGGATGGGGCAGCTGCAGCGAGTGTGGTCGTGGCCAGGGCTTTTCTCCTCATCTGCGGGATTTATACCTGGGGAACACCTTCCAGGTGGGATGCCGTGGCAGAGCTGTCTGCGGCAGAGGTCTCAGGGGGTCAGCAGCCAGTGCTTCCCACGCAGCCATGGGTTGATGGAGAGCTCCCATCGTCTGAGTCCTGGGCACCAGGGAGCTGCGTAACGGCAAGGCTCCCGAGATTATTTTCAGTGGAAAATGCCAGGCATCTAAATTTAGCAGTTTACTGGGGGGGGCGGTAGGGGGGAAGAAAGGGAAAAAAACCCCAACTCTCCCTCATTAAAGCTGAGCATCTGCAGAGTATACTGAAAGCAGAACAAATGGGAATGAAAATCTCCTCCACCACAAGGGCAGGGCCTGGCTTGTCGATACTTATTTTAGACCGGAGCTGTGCTTTGGCAGGCGTGCCAGCGCTGAGCCCCGAAGTGCTGGCGAGGGGAGGGAGCACTGAGCTGCTGGGACTGGGCGCGCGGGGGCTGCCCGGCTGCCACAGGGACCCTGCCACGGGAACGGGCGCTCCCCGAGAGCTGGCAGGACAGCGGGCGCTGCCTGCATCCAGGGGTGCTTGAAGGTGAGGAAGACCACCCGCCCCAAGCAGCACTCCGCAGAGCCAGCCGGCTCTTCCCACCTCCCTGTACAGCCCTACACGTGAGCACCGTGGCACACCTATTCCCCATCGGACCCGTGCTTCCCTCGCTCTCCCATACATAAAAGCAAAGCTCATTGCACGTGAACCCCACCAGCTAGAAAGCCAAACCAGACCCTCTGCCTTCTCCCCCCCGACGCACCCCCGGGAAAATCCACAGAAGTGGCCAAAATGAATGAAGAGGGAGTGAATGTGTAACAATTTGGAGAAGAATTACTCGGAGAGACTAAAATATCACTGGCACCCTAGTGGCTTTAATGCATTCTGCCTCTTGGCCCTGAATAAATAACAATGGAAAAGCAACCCCAGAGAAATATCAGCCAGACAAAGTACATCAGCAGACCAGAGTGGGAGCCGAGGAATGTATTTAAACAGAGAAAACACAGAACACAAAAGCCACGCTGGATGCTGAAAGGGCAACTGATGGGTAGGTTAGGTGGGTTATAAGCTCTGGGTTTTCATACTTTTTTCTTGTTTTCCCAGGCACCCAATTGCCAGAAGCATCACGGTTGCTCCTTCCCTAGTATTAATTGCATGCAGCAGGTAAGTATTTTTTTAGAGGCATGGGCCACACCTTATTAACAGATGTTGTAGAAATTAGAGTTGGCCAAAATACATCCATCAGCAGTTTATGAGAGGTGCAAAATCTGGATTTGAAAAAAAAAAANAAAACCCTCAGCCTCAAGCCTGGGGAGGAACAAGCTCCTCCAAGAACCATTGCAGACAGCTGGGTGTGCTCCACCTCCTCCACAAATGAATGATCGCCATTACCTGGGGAAAGTTTAAATGCAAATGAACAACCATCCCTCAGTAAGAGTCTGGGGCTCAGGTGCCTCTATAGCTCTGTGTTTGTCATGGCTTCATCTGTCTTGAGGAGCTGGAAGCCACCCAACTCATAAACTCTTGTCCTGCCTAGATTTTCCTTATTTTCCACTAAAACACAGTTGAAGAGCGTGAGCAGAGATCTTTTCCAGTGCCTATCAAGTGCAGCCTTTGACCACAGTTGAGCAGACGAGGGGCTGCTCCTCTTCTTTGCCAGCAGGGAGAGCATCGGGGTCACCAGAGAAAGCCACCCACGGACTCTTACCCGTTCCCACCAGTGGACCCTGGAGCCTTCACTCGGTGGGAACACAGAGGTAGGGTTGAGTTGAGGCTCCCTGTGGCTACAGGGCAAAACCTCCCAGCATGGCTGCCTGCAGAAAGAGGAGAGGCGGCTGCGGGGTTTTTGGCAGAGCGGTGCTGCAGAAGTTGAGGTTTCACAGGACAATGGCAACTGTAAAACAGGGAAATAGATCTGGGAAACCTGCTGAGCCACAGCTGGACTTTCTGACCTGAAGAATTATCAGACACTCTTAATGATTTGTATCAGTTCTGTGCCACCAATTTTCTCCCTGTTTCATTACTGATAAAAAAGTAATAGCCACAGGGTCTCTGTAATGATCTCCTGATGGGTGATACCAGCGACGGGCAACACCAGCAACAAATTTAATGAGAACCGGAGACTACTCTTTGCCAGACACTGCCCTGTGATGAGATGCAAAAGTAAAGTATGTCAAAGTGCATTACTTTATCTAATAATTCTCATTTTCTTCTGGATATGGTTATTTCTCGGTTGTTTCTTAGGATTCCTAGTGTAACACAGGGAGCTCTTATTAATCCATTTCAGTGATTCCTCAGGATGAACAAACTCTTTCCGCCTAATTTCAAACCCACTTGAACATTATGGATTTGAAAGTTTGTCTAAAGGATCAAATGTTATGGAGTTCCTGTTCCAGGAGAGCTTGTGAAAAAGGGCACAGAGAAAAACATGTTACAGCTAAAATAAGTACATATTATACCACACCCTCTGCTAGCTAAGCTCCAGCAGAAATCCTATCCACCCAGCATATAGCAAACGCTATCCATCATTTTAAAAAAAAAAAAAAATCCAATTTGTGGAGGAATGGCTCGAAGACTTAGAGAAAGTTATTGTTCCAAAATATTAGTGATTCGGGCAAACTTCTAAAACCATTTCAAGATAGTCACAAGTCCTTTTGGTCCCTTCTGATCACCCTACCAAAACCAAGAGATTGGACACACATCTGAGACTTTTAAATATTTGTGGGCAACGGTTAACAAGCAGAACATCAGGAAATTNCTTGTGGAGGAATGGCTCGAAGACTTAGAGAAAGTTATTGTTCCAAAATATTAGTGATTCGGGCAAACTTCTAAAACCATTTCAAGATAGTCACAAGTCCTTTTGGTCCCTTCTGATCACCCTACCAAAACCAAGAGATTGGACACACATCTGAGACTTTTAAATATTTGTGGGCAACGGTTAACAAGCAGAACATCAGGAAATTACATTCAGTAGTGCTCTGCTGGCACAGACCTGGCGCGAGACAAGAACCGAGCTGCAGATGAAGAGTTTGAAGCTGAGGCACCCATCCCACATCCAACCCTGCAATGCTGGGAGTGCTGAGCATCTCAGATAAAAGCCTCCTCTCCTGACATGTCCTCTGTGAGCAATGAGTAGATGTGACAACCTCCTGGAGACGATTCTGGTCTAGTGGGCTGAATGCAAACATCTGCCCTCCTAATCTGGGCACGTCAGCTGGACATATGGATGGGACGCACCTGGCTTGTGGATGTAGGTGGGTCAAGCATAAAGGAAAAAAAAAAAAGAGGAGTCCATTCTGGACATGGGAATAGAGCTTGTGCTAGCTAGAGTTACATAAAATTGCCCTTTAAAAGAAGACGGAAAACTTCTTAGTGGATCTGAAAGCAACTTCTTAATGGATTGGAAAGCCACTGGTGCAAGCAATGGTAGAACAGAACAGACCAAGAGATGCCAGAACAGGCCTGGAAAGGTGTTTCAGGACTTCATGTGCAAGATGCTGCTCTTGTGTGACTGTGGTGTGTGTTTGGTCACTGGGGAGAGACGGGCAATTATGGAGGGTGGAAAAGCAGGGAGAAGCGCATTTTTTGCCTTGATCTTTGCTGTAGAAGACAATGAGGGGAAACATTTCCAGTTCAAAGGCATTGTGTATAGGAAATTAGAATGTGACCTTAACGGTGAGGGAAGTCTCTAAGGAGGAAATCAGGGAGCAATTGGAGAAAGTGTAGTAAATCACCAAGACTGGATGGTATTTATCCTAGAGTTCAGAAAGGAATAAAGTGTGAACTTTTGGGAAGGTAGTGACATGGATACACAATATATTCTGGGGATGAGGAGAAAGGAATCACAATTACTCTGTGGAACAGAAGACAAAGATGATACCAAAACAAGAGTAATATGAGAGTCAGGCACAGATGTTTCCAAAATTCTCCAGAAAAAGAAAAATTAAAGCATAGTTTGGGAAGAGTTTTCCGTTACTCCTTGGTCAGCCATAGATCACCTGACGGTATTTTGATCTGACAATATTCTGCTACTTGCAGGGCTTTGCAGTCGCATGTTGCTCCCCGGCTTGTTCCTGTAGGTAGTATCCGCAGACAGCTCTTCTCCCGCCTACCCAAGGCACGGGGACAGTCCCCGCGGCCCCACGATGGGTCCCCCCCGTTCAGGTTGCAGACCCCAAACTGCGGCACAGCTGCCAGGAAGCGTTTTCCCGATGTTAGGCACGAACTCCTCGACAACCGATACCACAAGCCCTATAAAATAAGACACACTCACAGACATGCCAAAAGCACATTGCAGCGTGCTCTGCAGCCCCCGGTAACACAGTCCAGCAGGGATCAGGTTGTGCTATCCAGCAGGGTACAATGGAGGGGCCGGATCCATCACCGACACTCAGATCCGAGAATGGCTGGATGGAAACCGGACCATGACGTGCTCCAATTCCTGCAGAGTGAGTCATGCAACAGCAGTGACCAGGTGACAAAACCTCCATCGCTCCAACCCCAAGAAGCGCCTGTGACGAAGGAAGGGCGGTTCCCAAAGCGAGGGTCCCTGTCCCCTTCACTGAGGGCTGGGTGCCTGTACAATCGTACCCCGAAACATCACAGCTGGGGGAGTGGAGCCCACGCAGCGCCTCATTCTCCCTCTTCTTCTGGTTCCCATCCAAAGGCACAAAAAGCCGCCTTGTGCAGGAGGACGACCGCCTCCATTCAGGGCCGTAATGGGAGCTGACAGCTCCGGCGGGCAACGCGGCGCGGGCAGCCGGCACGGGCATGCAGGCAGCGCTGCTCCTGTCCCCCTGACAACGGCGAGCCCAGACTCACCCCGCTGCCTGCAAAAGGTTAAACACGAGCCACTTCCCTTCCCTTTATTATCGGGTTTTTTTTAATAACATTGTCTCCATTGTGTCACAGAGGGGGGAAATAACGCAGATTTGTGCTGAGAAGCCCTCCCAGCGGCGCGAGGACGCGACGAGAACAAGAAGCCCCAGAAGCGCTGCAGACAGAAACACAAAATGCCATGGCAATGTTTAAGTCATTATCCCAGCACGGGAGGCAGCCACCGCGAGAGGAGCCGGTACGCACGGGAGGGATGCGGGGAGCGAGGAGGGGGCGAAAGGGAGAGTGCGAAGGCTGGGAGATATCGGCCGGAGGTGGGCCCTCATCCCTGCTCCGTGCTCCTCGTTAGGGACTCCGCGGGAAAGGAAAAAAAGCGCTTCTTGCCAGGCACAGATGCTGCTGGTGACTTGTAGCGGCTAAGCGGCAGCCGCAGCAGGGACCAGCGGGCGCTTACGTGGAGGGACAGGCTGCTGGCACCCCTTGGTGCTGCAGTCCCCGGGGGCCTCGGGACATCCAGCCCCGGCGAGGGGTCCTGTGGCCCTGCCCGGGTACCGAGGGGTGAAGCCCCCTGGAAGCTGCCTGGCGAAGGAGCGGGGATGCTGCGGTGCCATGGCAACAGATCTCCTCTCCATCACAGAGACAATTTCTGTGTGGGGATGCTGTTTGCTGGAGTGGTTTTGAGGGCTTTGAACGCTACTTAGATTTAAAAAAAAGGAGGAAGAAGGTTAACTGCCTGAAAAGGCTGTGCGGGTCTGGGGACACACAGGAAAGCCCTTTTCACAAATATTATCCTTTGGTTTGGGAGAAAGGTCCGTCTATCAGCTGCCTAGAATAAACCATGGACCTGTCCTGCCACCCTGAGCACACTTCAGCTTTCAGATACTTCTGTCATGGTGGGCTTTTTTTGTTGTTTTTTTTGTTTCAGGTTGGAAAGAAAGAGAGGAAAAAAGATACCATCACCCTTCCCCACCTCTGTATCTGCTGAGGAGGGGATG